>OX442357.1:1058083-1108083 GCA_949357725.1 Hyperoplus immaculatus | reverse complement strand
AAAAGTGAAGTTGAAATTAAAGGTGCAGTGTGTAATATGACATCATCAAGAAAGTTCTACAAAGTTCTAGAATGCAACACTCCCTGGGTAACCCCAACCCTTTAGAATAATAACAGAAGCTACAGTGGCCTTCAAGGACAAGAACAATTCTAAATTTTAAACAATGCACCTGATGACATTCCAACTATGACACTTTCAAGATGGCGGCACTAGGCCTTGGTCCAAAATATGCAGAAATATGGTCATATATGAGACCCTTTCTAAGGGAAATAATAATAATAAAAAAATCAGCTATTATGCACTAAATTAAATGTACTTATGGATAATTACTTTCTACAAAATCTGCTAGGAAATAAAACCCAAAATTCTACACACTGCAGCTTTAAAGGTGGAGTCAGTGATTCTGGAGAATGCTTTTTGCTGTCAGAATCACTTTGTCAAAATCAGTGAATATCTCCTCACGATCCGCTGCCTGAAAGAAAATCTGGTCTTTATAAACAGCCTAGGCTTTGTAAACTGGCATGTTTCTAGCTACGACGGGCTCCCTTTGTTTATGTGCCAGTTTACAGACACTAGGCTGTTGATTAACACCAGATTTTTTTTTCTTCAGCACACACATACACACAGACACACAGACACACAGACACACACACACACACACACACACACACACACACACACACAGACACACACAGACACATACACACACACACACACACACACACACACACACACACATCATGAGGAGATATTCAACTGATTTCGACAAAATGTGATGTTTGACAACAAACAGTTTCCAAAATAGCTGACTGCACCTTTAATTTCAGATAATTTTTTTAAAATTTTATTTATGACAAATTTCTTGGGCTTTAATAATAATAATAGTAATTGACAGGATTTATATAGCGCCTTTTTTAAGGCTTATCATATGGGAACAGTTAATCAATGCTGTAACCAAAAGGGTGTATTGATGGATAGTGTTTGAGTTATTTCACAATTAGCCCTTTAACCGTCCTTTGTTTATGTTCATTTGACCTTTTCAGACCGGTGAAGCGAGCAGATAACCTTCCATTCATTGAAGAGTTTGACTGTGCTGTCCAATCTCATGCCTGAATGCTCTCTGTAACTTTAAGCACTAAATACCAAACCTTTGTCTTAGTAAAGCATCTTTGAGGTGTGACGCTGCTGGTGAAAAGGGTTAAACATTTTTACCTTATAGATATCCTCTTGAAACTTTGTCAATTGATTACTGACATTACATTTTTTTTTTTTTTAGATATTTTTTTTGCATTTTTGCTTTATTGATAGTGTAGAGACAGAGTTGAAATTGGGCAAAGAGGGGAGTGACATGCAGAGAACAACCGCGGGCAGGAATCGAACCCCGGTCTGCTGCTGGCCGAGGCCCATGGGGGGGGCGCCCTACCAACTGAGCTAAGGGCGCCCCAAAACAATTTTTTTTCTTAATTTGGCATTAGTTAACTAATAATGCGTACTTTTGCATCTCTTTAACAATTTTTTAAAATTCTGAGATCATGTTCGTTAAAGATGGTTGAATAGGACAAATATACAGATGCAACCAGAGACGGTTTAGTCACATAAACACCTAAATGTACATTTTGAACTTTTTATTTACACTAGTATGAAATAATCCATTTTAAGGAAGCAAAATCGCCACAAATCTAAAAAAAAAATTCACCAGTGCTTGCTTTTCCCTGCCGTGTGTGTGTCTGGCCTTAACAGGATGTCTGTCATATACATAAGCCTACACAGCGTCATTGTGGCCATTGTTAATGCTTACATTGTTTGTTTGTGTTGTGCTGAAGTCCATTCTTATTGTTTTTCCTGTGTGTTGTAGGTGAACAATGTGGAGGAAAGCAACAGCATCCAAGACGCCCCGACGCTGCTGGTGTCAGAGAAAGGGGCGGGGCTTCTGAACGCTTCAGCCAATAGCGTGCTCTCGTCCTCCTACCCACCGGCCAAGGTGGACAGCAGTGTCTACAATGAGGATACATACGACCATAGAGAGTGGGTGAATTTTTTGGCATTATTCAAGGCTTTATTGATAGTGTGGAGAGACAGAGATGAAATGAGGCAGCTCCACAACACCACCCAGTAAACAAAAGGGCTCAACCGCATATCTAGCCACATGCCCGTTTTACAGAGCCTAGGCTGTGTATTAACTCTGGATTTTTCTTCAGCACACACACACACACACACACACACACACACACACACACACACACACACACACACACACACACACACACACACACACACACACACACAGTAAGGACAGGAATTGCTGACTCCACCTTTAATGCATTTGCTTGACCACACCCACTAAATCTCTCTCATAAACATAGGCCACATGTTTCAAATTCTATCGGGAAATCATTAAAAAAAACTGAATTAGAATGAGGTACTTAAAAGAATAAAAAAATAAAATTATAATACATGTCTGTTATAAAAGTAGCAGCAACATCCTAGTCTGTACAAAGCAAAATAATCAGCCTTCACACATGGGACTGATGCCAGCAGGAATATCTAATCACTGGTCTGTCCTAAAGCCCGTTGCCCTGCACACACACAGAGACCTTTGAGCCCACGGGAGATTAACTGTCAACCTGTGAGTTCTCAAGCACCTTGTTTTCATTTCGGAATCAAATAAATGACTATGCACAAGTCTTAAAAATGCATTTTCTGCATGTTTTTAAGAAGAAAATCCATCATAAATCAGACAATTAACAACATGTGATCAAATCCTTCTGTAATAACCTTCAGAATAGTGCTGAGAATGATTATGGAAAGTTTAGTAGATGTAAGTGCTTTAGAAGTTGAGATTTTTGGTTCAGAGTATTGTAGAAAAAGCTAACGTTGAGATGATGTCCGTTAAAGATGGTTGTTTAGGAGAAATATACAGGCAAGGTTTAGTCAAATAAACACCTAAATGTACAATTTGGACCATTCTTTTTAATACTAGTATGAAAGAAGACATGTTATGGAAGCAAAATAGACAAAAAAATTCAAATATGTGTGAGTGAATGGTAACGTAGGAATGGGAACAGGTCTCCCTTGAAAAAGTCTCAATGGGATTTACCTGTGTAGCTAAAGGTAAAAAAAAGAAAGAAATGTGTTGTGCTTGAAGAAAATTGCTTGAAAAAATGTTAAGTTGCATTTTTTTCTGTGTTCAAAGCTCAGAATATTAATATCTTGATCATTTCCTTGAGTAAACATAGCTGGCGTTTCTCATAAGCAGAAGAATGTTGAAGCCTGGAGACCTCTGCAGTGCACTGGGCCTGTTGTTGACATAACACAGCGGTTTTTGTAAGAACTTGTAATAAATGCACTTCTAAATTCCTTTATACAAATCCCTGCAAATCAACAACATTGAGCATTGCAACTCCTTTGCAAGTCATAATAATAACAATAATGCATTTATTTTATGAAGCACATTTATCAAGGGACTCAAAACACTTTACAGTAAGACCACTAGGCAAGTTTATTTCTATAGCACAATCCAGACACAAGGCCATTCAAAGTGTTTTACAGTGGGCATGAAATACATCAAGATTAAAATACATCAAGTATAGAATAGACATTAAGAAAGCGAATGTAAAATATGACTTAAACCTATTTCCATGGGACTGTAAGCCACTGTGTAAACCAAACAGTCACAGTCACTAGCAAATACAATCAAAAGTGTAGCAATAAAATGGTTTATACCTCCTTGCCAAACACATGGCACACAGTCAAACTGTAGGGTGTGAGCATCAATAATCATAAGTTTTATTTATTTTATTTATCCTTTATTTAACCAGGTTAGTGTCATTGAGATTAACATCTCTTTTACAAGAGAGACCTGTAAGGCCAAGATGGACAGCAGAACACAGTTACACATAAAACACAATACAAAATACAAGTTCGATATTAAGTACAGTTGTAAAACATAAAAATAAGATTCTTAACTAAAAGTAAGTGGGTCAATATCAGTTAATATTTGATTTCTTTGGACACAAGGCTCAGTTTAGATAAGTTTCTTAAGGATGCACTGTGTCAAGGGAACTAGTGTTTTTCAGAACAGACTTGATAAAAAATGTCATATAATATTCATAAGTGTGTTTTAATTATTGTATGATAGCTTGAAAGTAGAAGTTTTTATTTAATTACCTTGTCACCTTATTACCTTATTAGGAACATCAGCTGGCGTAGTAAAAACAACACTACCGCTTTAGTCCAAAGGGGAGCGCTAGAAATAACAAAAGCTGAAAGTTCCTCAGAGCTCCTTTTAAAATGATCTTGCTTTTAAAACACTAAAACACTCAGTGTGTTTACATGGGTAACACTTTATAATAACTATCCGTTGTAACTCGTTAATAGATCATTAGTAAACTCTTAATTAGAGGTAGGTAATCCGAGATACCGACGAGGCTGAAATAGGCTATAGACTATACACAGTGCATGGGCAACTGAGGGCAGCTCCATTTTCAAATATTTTTAAATAAACTCAATACACACTGTGCATGCCATGGACTTGAACGTGACGTGATCAGTTAATCTCGGATTACCTCCCAGATGAACTGATTCAATTATTAAGCTATTAACTATCTACCATTGTTATAAATCCTTAACAAACTGCTAACAAACACTTAACAAATCATTAATAATCATTAATTAAGAGTTTACTAATGATCTATTAACGAGTTACAACGGATAGTTATTATAAAGTGTTACCTTTACATGCAGACTCATAATCGGGTAAATAAACTAATAAGACTTCAACAGGACTTGTAAAATGCATGTAACTACATTTATCCGATCTACTTTGCACACAAAATCGGCACATTAACGGACAAGAGAAGTCGGATAAGAACACCTGGATAACGAATATTTGAAAGTGGCAAGTTCGGTTTATGTCTTAATCCAATCTAGTTGTCCCATGTAACCGCACTGACTGTGTTGCTTGCCGTCCTGCAGATACTCAGAGCGGGACACCAGCCGTCCGTCTGAGGTGCTGTCCCAGGGCACCAGCTCCAGCCCGTCAGAGGAGCCTGTGTCGGGCAGGAAACCCTCCGCGCTCCGGGGCAAGAGGCGCAGACGCAACCCAGACTTTGACGAGTCCCAGTACGAGACAGAATACACCACGGGAGGAGAGACCGGCAACGAACTGGACAATGGAATGGAAGAGTGGGAGAGGTGAGTGTAGGCTTTACTGTTACTGGTGTACTGTTTCTCTGTGCTGTGCTCCTCGGCCAGAAGGGATGTGAAAGTTTACAATTTTATTAATTTTTTTTTAAAGTTTTGTGTAGCAAAGTGTAGTTCATGTTCAACCTGGGTAACGTTAATCCAAAACTACATTGTTCTGCCTATATTGAGAGTGAAGCCCCTTTAAGTTAGGTTAAGTGACTTTATTAGTCAATGGATACATTAAAATGTGTCTTTTCTCATATCCCCCTCTCAAGTTCCCACACTCAGAGCGCAGGGTCAGCCATAGTACAGCGCCCCTGGAGCAGTTTGGAGTTAAGTGTCTTGCTCAAGGACACAATGGTAGAGATGGTGGTGCACTGTAGACGTAATACCAGCCATTACTAGTTTTACAACTAACACTCTCCTGTCCGGTGCCGGGGATCCAACCTGAGACCTCATGGTTATGTGTACACTTCTTACCAGCTAGTAAACCATAGACACTTGTGTGAGTGAGTGAGTGAGTGAGGGAGTGAGGGAGTGAGCGAGTGAGTGAGTGAGTGAGCGAGCGAGTGAGTGAGTGAGCGAGGGAGGGAGTGAGTGAGTGAGTGAGTGAGTGAGTGAGTGAGTGAGTGAGTGAGTGAGTGAGTGAGTGAGTGAGTGAGCGAGTGGGTGTGTACACTTCAAGCTCATCCACTGGATTAAAGATGAAAATATCTTTATCTAATAACACAGAATGTTGATTGCAGTAAAATGCCGTCGCTCCCTCAGGGCCAGACCTAGATTCTGTGATTTGAATGAATAACTGTTTATTAAGCTCCGGAAGTAAAGCTCGCACGAAAGGGAGATATAATATATATCTATACTTGGATGGACAAGACACTGTCTGTCAGTCACTCACTCACTCACTCACTCCCCCCCCCCCAAACACACACACACACACATACACACACACACACACACACACACACACACACACACACACACACACACACACACACACACACACATACAAACACACACAAAAAGGCCTTACAGTGTATATGCTTCGCTCTGTCCAGTAGCTAGGTAATCCTCTGAGGCATTTCGGTTGTTAGAGAATTGGGTCAAAGGTATAAAACATGGGAATCGATGTAGTTTAGGAGGAAGTAGTTATATTTGGCTGTGTGTTCCCATCCCCCTACACTTCAACAAACCCTGTGTGTGTGTATGTGTGTGTGTGTGTGTGTGTGTGTGTGTGTGTGTGCCCTGAGGGAGATATTTAAAGCTTAACAAACCATTATTGAAACCTACGTAAGAGTATAACGGTCATAGGAAGTTAGGAGAGGATGTTCTTCTCTTTCATTTTGCACTTTGAGAATAGAGTTGAAAAATGGAGATTAAACTCTACAGTTCCAGACTGCGTTAAAGCCGGATAGGTGTCGACAGATTCAAACTTCCGAAATCAATAACTCATTAGTAAAACGTTATTAAAACACACGCGATGCATCTCTGCTATCGTCATCATAACCTCTTTGTCACTGAAAGCAGACGTCCTCTAAGCTCCACTAGTAACATTGCTCTCTATGTGCAGCGGGCTGTGAGACGAGAGCACAGGGGCCGGGCAGGAGGGTGTTAGTTGTAGAAATAGTGGTGGCTGGTATTCAATCTACGGTGTCCACCATTTCTACCATTGTGTCCTTGAGCAAGACACTTAACCCCTAAACTGCTCCAGGGGCGCTGTACTATAGCTGACCCTGTGCTCTGACCCCCTCTGGAGTGTGTTAACTTGAGAGGGGATATGCGGAAAGACTCATTCCAATGTAACCATTGACTGATAAAGCAACGTGAATACTGCGTTCTTGTGGTACAGATGTACACCTCAGTGAAGGTTGTAAAATGTGTAATATTTTTTTGCAGAAAAACCTGTGTGTCTGTCTTCCCCATAGAGGTTTACCTATGATGCTAACCCCCCCTCCCCTCCCACCACCACCCCACCCCCTTCTCCTTCCTACAGTGCGTACCCAGAGATAGTGACTGACTCGGAGCGTCATGAATACAAGAGAGAGTTTGACTCGGACCTCAGAGAATACAAACGCCTGTGTGCCGAGATGGACGACATCAACGACCAGCTCAACAAACTGAGCAGACAGCTGGACGCACTGGACGAGACCTCCGCCAAATACCAGGTCAGGAATACACACACACAGGGGGCGCTCCGGTGGCGTAGTGGATAGAGCGCGTACCGTATTGGCTCCGGCCTTCGTTGCAGTGGTCACGGGTTCAAATACGACTCGTGGACCTTTACTGCAGGTCATCCCCTCTCTCTCTCTCTCTCTCTCTCTCTCTCTCTCTGTCTCTCCATTTCAACTCTGTACTGTCTAATAAAGCTTGAAAATGGAAAAAAAAATATCTTAAAAAAAAGAAATACACAAAAACAGGGGAGGTGTTTGTGGTGTAGTGGTTAGAGCGCCCCCCATAGAGTCTCAGTCCTCTTCACAGCAGACCCGGGTTCGAATCCGACCCGGGTCAGTTCTCTGCATGTCATTCCCCTCTTTGTCCCATTTCAACTCTGCCTCGCCATATTCACTGATTTTGACAAAAAGTGCTACTGACAAAAAGCGTTCTCTAGAATCACTGACTCCACCTTTAATATTAAGATATAATATATAGTAGTAAGAAGTGCACCCCATCATAATGAATGTTTCTTCTTCATTGTTCTCAGGTTGTAGCTGAAGAATATAATCAGCTGAAGGATCTCAAGCAGGTAAGGAGATGATGCATTTGCTTTAGAAGCTGAGATGATTTTTGGTTCCAAGTATTGAAAAAAAAACAACTAATGTTGCGATAATGGTCGTTAAAGATGGTTGTATGGGAGAAATATGCAAACGCAAACAGACAAGGTTTAATCAAATGAACACCTGAATGTACATGTTGGACCTTTGGTTTATACCAGTATGAAAGAAGACATGTTATGGAAGCAAAATAGACAAAAAATCTCAAAAGTACTTTAACGCCTTAAACTACTCATCCATGTGAGCTCAGGGAGACATAGATGGCGTTCATGACTGATACAAACATGGGATAAATTATTATTATTATATATTTTTTTCTTTCAGAGGCTGTGCTTTGTGAAAAAAGAATTACTGAGCAAAATATAATAATTTGTCAAAAATTTACTTTTGGAATTCTTAGTATGTAGAACTCAAAATTTGAAGTAAAAAAACATATGGATGATAAGTTATCCCAACAAAAGCTTATTAAAAAAGATAAACAATAAACATATTGGTGCATACAAACACCCTACTCATCCACGCTCTCTTTGCTCTGTAGACACCAGACTACCGGATCAAGAAGAAAGACTGTCGCAGGCTGAGGCAAAAACTGTTCCACATCAAACGCATGGTCAAGGACTACGACAAGAACCACTAAAGAAAGAAAGCCGGCCCTGCAAGCACGAGCAGTCTGGCTCTGCAAAAACGCTCCCAAACACAAGCCAAGACACACTCCATAGCAACACACAGACTCTCAGACCAAAGTTACCTATGCACTAACAACACACCTAGAAATATACTGTATGTTTTTTAAAGCTATAGTGCGTAACTTCTGTCTCCCTCAAAAGAAATTCTGAGTCAACAACACTGTCGGTGCTTCTACATAAACGTAAGCCGTCTGTGATGGCGCATGGATTTTTTTATACCTTCTGCTGTACAGTTCGTCCAGTTTTTTTTTCTTAGCAATAGAATCAACAACTGAAACATTCCTTGGGCGCTTCTTGGGGATTTTTCAAAGGGGTGACACCAGTTTGTAAACACTGACCATACTGAGAAATACAGAGAGAGTTTGGTGGAGCTGATAGGCTTTAATCAACTTTGTGTCAACTCGTTTGGCGATTGGCTTGAATGTAATCGACATTCATTTAGATGAAAAAAGTTACGCACTATAGCTTTAAGGATGTTTTTTTTTACATAATGTTAAAATAACTACATTTTTATGGGGAGGAAGGAACAACCAGCACTTCTATAGCAAACACTGCCATTTCTCTCTCTACAGGTTTCAGCTTAGAGGGTGTGGCTAGAAAACGGAGGTAGTCTGAAAGTCACATGACCTCCGGACTCTAGTGATAACACAGGGCCCAGTTTGCTCTCCCGATTGGCGACTTTGCTTTTGTTTTTATCTCCGCAGATAAGCGGGGCAACAGTATCGTTTAGAAGAAGGCACGTAGCTATGGGTGAGACGTTGCTTTGCTAGGGTTGTTTGCTAGTAAATACACACAGACTTTAACCCCGTGGTATAGTTATGTTTGCACCAAGTGAACTTTAGTTTTGCTTTGCACATCTCCGTAATGCTTATAATTAAGGTCCTTTATAATAAGTGTTTTTTAATTTGCTATAAGGCCCTTGATGTTTTTTAACATTAATGTGTAAATAAGACTATGGTTGCGTTCCGAATGGCATACTTTCTACTATATAGTATGTAGAAAAAAGATTTAGGATGTCCCGATTCTTGCGGCCAGATTTAGGATGGTTAGAAGTACCCGGATGTCCTACTTCATGCGGCCAAGATTGTTAGTGTTGAAAACTGCATCCTATTTGGGCAATTCTGACCCACAATCCAGTGCGCACGTGAAGTGACGTCACATCGACGAAGCCTCCATATGAAAACAAACGGGGATGCGACGGATCTAAAAGCAAGAGGCAAGATCAAGGCGCAATGTTATGATGAAATAAGAGAGTAAAGTATGTCCCAATAGTATGCCTACTGCATCCTAACTAGATTATTTTTATCGTCGGATGTAGTATGTAGAATAGAAAAAAGAAAGAGTATGCGATTCGGAACGCAACCTATGTGTAAGGGTAAATAATGACACCATAAACATGTTTATTGTGAGTTTATATTGTGACATTTATTAGACACTTTTAAGAAATCTTTGCTAAGTTATATTTTTTTAAGAGAATGTTTGTTGTCAAAATCACTTTTTGTCTCCACACAATCCGTCTACAGAGTTTACAGAGACTAGGCTGTGTCTTAACACTGGAGTTTTTCTTCAGCACACACACACACACACACACACACACACACACACACACACACACACACACACACACACACACACACACACACACACACACACACACACGGACAGGTAGCGCGGATTGAGAGAAGATAAACACTTATTTTAACAAGCTTTCTCCAGAATCGCTGACTCCATCTTTATTAATGCAACAAAAAGGTGTCTTATATCTCACAATAAACATGTTTAGGATGTTATAATTAACTTATACACAGTCTTATTGATACATATTAATGTAAATAAGCATCTATTAAGGGCTTTATTACTAAAAAATGCTTACCAAAAGGATTATTTTTATAGAAAGAGTTGCCCTCATCTCTAACTAACTTCAACGTCCGTATATTGCCGTATACTAAATTGGTTGTAAGCTAGAATAAAAGTGGTTTTGGGGTTTAGTTACTCTTTAACTGCCCTTTACCGGGTCCGTGTGTATTTCTCCTGTGTACTGGCGCTTTGTCTAAACTTACATTTTGATACTGATTATATAGAGGAGCGGCTAAGTGCTTACTGTCGTCAGAATCTTTCAGTTGATGATACAAGCGTGAACATTGGCCTGAGCATGAGTCTCCATGGTGACACTGGACAAGAAGATTTGTCCGAGATATTTGAAATTGTGAGTTTGAAAATGTCCCATAGAAGTGTATTGGGGTTTTTAATTTTTTTTTTTAATTTTTTTTTTGTCTCAGGACAATTTTCTTGTCAAGTGACCCATGGAGACTCATGCTCATGCCCGTTTTCATGCATGTATCACAGATTGAAAGATTGTAGCACTTACGTATCTGCTCCACTTATAGTAAATACAGTGAGACCAAAAAAGGGGGAGACTCTGGCCAATGAGATATCTGTGGCTTTGTTATAATGGTGTAAATACTTTTAAATGATTTCCTGAACAAATTTACAGTACATGTATGTGTCTAGTAGATTCAGCAGATTTATTAGCGTTTGTAATAATAACATTATGTATTATTTGTCCACGCTGTACTAAAGACCCATAATGGCTTTTTTTTTTTAAAATCAGTGGGCATTTCAAATATGGCAAGGCAAGCCACTGCAGGTGAATGTGATCATTTTATAAATAAATACAAATACGACATACAGGTCTTAAAATGCATTTTTGCCATTTTTTATAAGAACACAAAGTATTATAAATCAGACAATTAACAACACATGACCAAATCCTTCTGTAATAACCTTGAGAATAGTGCTGAGAATTATTATGGAACGTTTAGTTGATGAAAGTGCTTTACAAGTTGAGATTTTTGGTTGAGAGTATTGGAAAAAAAAACGAATGTTGAGATAGTGGCCGTTAAAGATGGTTGAATAGATGCAAACGGTTTAGTCAGATAAACACCTAAATGTCCTTTTCGGACCTTTTATTCACACTAGTATGAAAGAAGACATGTTATGGAAGCAAAATAGACAAATAATCTTGTGTGTTCTTTTCGCCTGCAGTGTATTGCCTTAAACTATGCAAATTAGTTAAAAAATAAAAAATCGTTGTACATATTTTTTTTTCTATCATGCACGCTCCTCAACCACTGTCTATAAGCTACACTCATGAAAATCATCATCTCCTGATTCCATACGTGGTAAAATGTTTGTATTAATTCACTTAAAGACCTACTTCACCAGTGGGAATATGATGGTGTATTGAACTCTGAGATCCCATGTAGTATAACTGTGCAACAACTTTAGAAATCGGTTCATCCTAGCCCGAGAAAAGGCAGAAATAGTGTTTTATGGTCTCACTGCCTAACCCTACATTTTGCACAGTTGTGATGTCACAGTGATGTCACAAATGTTTTTATACTACATAGGATCTCAGAGTTCAATACACCTTCATATTCCAACTGGTGAAGTAGGCCTTTAATGTTCAAAGTGTTATGATAAAGTGTACGGTATATGAAATAGTTTGGACACACTTTTGATTTGTATTTTTCATGAAGAACAGTGATGTCATTTTACAAACCGTTTTGCGAGCCATTTATTTTTGTATGAATTTATTTTCTTTTTTTTGTAACTGTATACTTCCATAAGGCATGATGTCTAAAAAAGTATTGAATTCAATAAGCAATAAACATTTCTAATTCTCTAAGAATCTGTAAAGGCCTCTCATTTCTTCAGCATTTTTCAGCATTTTTTTCCAGCACATTGTAACTGTCCCTGCGTTCCAAATCACATACTCTTTCTTTTTACTACACTACATACTAAAGTACAGAAGAGTTTTAGGGCCTCAGGAGAGAAAAAAAATCAGGTAAGGAAGATTTTCTTTCATTATGTCGAGAAATGTCAAGAATAAAGACGAATACTCCAAAATGCTATTGGAGTTAGTTGGGCATGTATTTTCAGCATACTTCAATTGACGTGCACGTATTGGGACATCCCTAATCTTGCATCTGGCATACTAAATAGTAGGGAAGTATGGGGATTGGAACGCAGGGTGTGTTTTGACAAGTTCTATTTAGTTTATTATTATTAGTAAAACAAAACAAAATTGCAGTTATGTACAGTTGCGTTGGGCAGTTTCTCTGTTGATCCAATCTCAGTTAACTCAATATAAGCCTTTGCTGCCCCCAGCTGGTAAACTACAGTCAAAACCCTTTTTACTACAACTGATTACTAGTGTTTGCAAGGTCCCATTTCCAAACTCAGCATCATCTCATCTTCATTTCAACCGCTTATCAATTTCCATACTACACACCACTATTTATTTTTTTATTCACTATTCTAGAGAAATTTCGGCTTTCTTCTTAAAATGCATAATGAAAAATAAATGTCCGTCTTAACTTAATTTTTTTCCCTACCTTGGCCCTAATACTCAAAACAATCAGGGGCTTTGCCAGCCATTTTAAATGAGTGAAAATGTTCTCAATTATATTCTCATATCTCAGTAAACAAAATTAAATCACAGGAAAATTGGATCCCTGGAACACCACATTAATGCATTGCGGTCTTCAAGCAGCGAGTTATCTAGCATCATCTCAGATCCATAATTGTGATAAAAAATGATAAAAACCATCAAAACAGACATTGGGAAGAATTTTTATCTATTGTAGAAGCATACACATTCACCCATCTGTCGCTCTGCACGTGCACCGGCAGTGAGATGGGTGCCGGTTTGTAGCGTCCTCTCCTCTCATTGTGGACCTATATCAGGTGTCGGATACTCAAAAAGTTTATTTGCAGATTACATGCAGAGCGGGTGACAGAGACCTGTGTTATGAAGCGCGTCGGGAGCCATAGAGACCAACTGTTGTGATCTAGAATTGTACCACTTGATGTCATATTATACGCTGCACCAAAATTTGCAACTGATGTATTTGCTTATTTTCTGACCTGGTAGAATCTCCATACTGTGTGTGTGTGCGTGCGTGCGTGCGTGCGTGTGTGTGTGTGTGAGTGTTTGTGTCCATGCGTGCGTGCGTGCGTGCGTGTGTGTGTGTGTGTGTGTGTGTGTGTGCCACAAGTCCCCTCCTCTGGTCTGGAGTTTTTAAGTGTCCTCTGGATCCACCTGGTGGCCACATGTAGAATCTCTCTCTCTTTAAACTGTGTGTGTGTGTGTCTCCCTCTCTCTCTCTCTCCCTCCCTCCCTCTCCCTCTCTCTCTCTGTTTAATCAGTGAACAACTCAACCCTTTTCTCCAGGACTGTGAACTGTATGTGTATCCGGCACTAGTTTAGACTTCACTGTCTGTCTGCGTTTACACACACAGATAATGTTATTAAATTCTTATTTATGAGACATTTTTTCAGACCCTTCATTTCATGAAAATGCAATTTTAAGACCTGTGCATAGTATTTTATTTATTTATAAATATAAAATGAAAAAAAGATTTTTTTAAAGAGAGACAAGTTTGTGCATAATTCTTTATGATATTGCCAAATTTGCACAATTATTCAAATATTTTTCATTCCAAGAATAATAGTTTTAATATCAGTAATCACCTGCAAAGTTGGTCAGCCTTCAATATACAACAGTCCATAAGTAAATGAAAGTCTTACTTAATAACATACGAGTTTCCTCAATCCTAATAGGGATTCCTCTAACCATCAACTTTAGAGGCAAAACAAGCTAAGAACAACAAAGAATTCAACCTGCTGATACTCTTAAAATAGACGGATCATGTCATCATCACAAACCTTTTTTACAATGTGTTGTTATTTAAACATAAATAATAAAGACATCCAGAGGTAATGCTGCAATCATGTTTAATGAGAAGAAAATAATCACATTTCTTACATTATAGTTGACATGTTGCATTGCTCTCTCTCATTCAGCTCAGTTAACTTCACAGTGCTGCAGTGATTAGGATTAAGGTTAAGAGCAGTAGTGTTAAAGGAAACTAAAAGCATGGATGGATTTCATAGAGGAACTGCTTCTGTCTTACATGGGGAAAAGCAGGTGACCACTGAAGGTGGTGTGGTGATTCTGATTATCATGCACTTTACATTCGCCCACCAGCTTCAGATGCACAGTATCTCCAGCCTCCAGGAGCAGTGTGATGGCCTGAGAAGCAGACCCATGGCCGCCACTCTGACACTCCCATGCCTCAAAAGTCTTCTCCGAGTTCTTGAACAACGCAACAGCTGTAGTTCCACCGTCTGAAAGTATGTACCACTGGAACTGGTAGGCCCCTTTCACCGGCGCAGTGAAAAGACCTGTTGGACATTAGTTTGAATCATTTTAAATGGGAAACAAATGGGATTGCAAGTATAGCAACATCCTTTAAACAGACCATCAAAGACTGAAAAGTATGAATGTCAGACACCTGTGTGTGGGTTGTAGGCGTCTCCAATGTTAGTGGGGACGTACTTGAAGATCAGAGTAGTGGGTTGAGCATAGGGGCCGACAACTACTTTTTGTGCAGCAGACAGACTTGCTGAGAAAGCCACTGTGTGTGAGAGAGAGAGAGAGAGGGAGAGAGAGAGGGAGAGAGGGGACAGTTTATTTCGGCTTGCCATAATATGAGGGAATAATAGTCTACACCAGGTCTCACTGTTTCATTTTGTTTTATTCATGATAATCAATAACATCTAATGTGTAAATAAGTAATTATTCTCGACCATATCAATGTATATATTATCATAGCCATCTATGTATTGTTATGTCCGGATGTTATTTTAGTAATATTTGTGTTATTAATCGTAATATTGTAATGCTTTGGCAACACAGTTTGTACCACAAATGTCATGCCAATAAAGCTTTTTGAATTGAATTGAGAGAGACAGAGAGAGAGGGAGAGAGACGGAGAGGGAGAGGAAGAGAGAGGGAGAGAAGGACAGAGAGAGAGAGAGAGAGAGAGAGAGAGAGAGAGAGAGGAAGAGGGAGAGAGAGAGAGGGACAGAGAGAGAGAGAGAGGGGGGAGAGACAGAGAGAGAGGGGGAGAAAGAGAGAGAGAAAGAGAGACAGAGAGGGATAGATAGAGGGAGAGAGAAAGAGAGAGGCAGAGAGAGAGAGGGAGAGAGAGAGGAAGAGAGAAAGAGAGGGAAAGAGAAAGAGAGAGACAGAGAGAGAGAGGGAGAGGGACAGAGACACAGAGAGAGAGGGAGAGACAGAGAGAGAGAGGTAGAGAGAAGGAGAAAGAGGGAGAGAGAGGGAGAGAGAGAGGGAGCAATGATGTTCCATCCAGCACTTAAAGGTGCAGTGTGTAATATGACATCATCAAGAAAGTTCTACAAAGTTCTAGAATGCAACGCTCCCTGGGTAACCCCAACCCTTTAGAATAATAACAGAAGCTACAGTGGCCTTCAAGGACAAGAACAATTCTAAATTTGAAACAATGCACCTGATGACATTCCAACTATGACACTTTTAAGATGGCGGCACTAGGCCTTGGTCCAAAATATGCAGAAATATGGACATATATGAGACCCTTAATAATTAAAAAAAAAAATGTCAGCTATTATGCACTAAATTAAATGTACTTATGGATATTATAATTACTTTCTACAAAATCTGCTAGGAAATAAAACCCAAAATTCTACACACTGCAGGTTTAAGGTAGTCTTTCTTAAATCATGAAAATATTATTAGAATAATAAATCTTATTACAAAGTATAATGGATATATATATGGATATATATATATATATATATATATATATATATATATATATATATATATATATATATATATATATATATATATATATATATATATATATATATATATATATATATATATATGTGTATATATATATTCTGAAATAACAAAACATAACAGTGGTTTTTAGAGTTTACGTCATTACGTCTCTGAATAAAACGTATCACTTTACCTTGATTCTGCTTGCAGGCCATGTTGCTTCTCTGTTCTTCTGTCAGATGAACTGTGTCAGTGTTAACCTGAGTGACACTTTTATAGGCAGAACCAGACATTGTCCAACCCTCGTTTACTGTCACAGAGGGGAAAACCACTCCTCATTCTCCTAACACTGTGACAGACAGGGGCGCAACTACCCACTTTTTGGGGGGTATGCATACACTTAGCAGCCCCCCCCCCCCACACACTTACAGACTTCCATTTTAAGTTGCATATTAGCTAAATTTTATTTCTTTGTGTGTTTTTTTTTTTCATATTGATTGTTTGTTTTTGTTTCTTGTGGTGTGTGTTTTGTGTTGTTGGGTGTGAGGGTGGGATGTGGGTGGGGTATGTTCGGGAGAAAAAGGGGAAAAAATCTGTACTCGCTGTGCTACAATTTTGTTGTTATTAACATTTAATAAAAACACCTTTGAAAGAAGTTGCATATTAGAGCAGGCGATCGGCTCAACCATGACAGGTCTGCCTGCACTGATTCTCCCAAAAGTAAAGGTCACAGTGAATAACAGGTCAGCAGAAATAAAACTATATACTGGGCATTTAGGTTTTTGTGGCCTCACTAGTGTCAGGCATGCAAAAGATGACATGTCTGAAAACACACCCCTTTAGGGGGGTCTGGGGTTTTCCCACCCAGAATTGTTTGTGATTTGAACATGTAAAATAAGCAATTTGGTGAACTCTGGTGAAGAGAATTAAAGACAAAGAAAACTTTTATTTCAGTTCAAATGAATAGTAAAATGAGCCAAACAAGTTAGTCAGCCAACCTTCTTGACTTTACCCATACAACGTGTGTAGGTATTTACTAGAAAAACGTTAAAGAAACAGCTCAGACAAACGGTTAAATTGGAAAAACCAGCTTGTTGATAAAACAATTTTTTCAAGTGAATGAGAGAGAAAAGGCATTAAATAAGACAAAAAAACTTAAAGCCACCAATCTATCGCACCAAAGCTTGTAAAATCAAGTTCAAACCACCCAGGGTTATCTTCCAGTTTACACACAGTATAAAAACTTCAGCAAAGGTTTGAGCTGTCACTTGAGACAGCATCATGCCAAAAACACTTTTTTTGTGGACATATTATTTGAAGCAAATGAATTCATGAGAAAGAACTGTAAATGTTCATACTGATATGTAGCTGCTTAGTATCTTTGTTAGCTTATTTCACTTTTTTTTTCATACATTTTTTTTTCTCTTTCTTTTTTTACTCTACTTTTATTCTCATCTTGTTTCCACTTTTCTTCAAAGGTTTTTTTATTAAATGTTCGTAACAAACAAATTGTAGCACGATTAGTACAGATTTTTTTTTTCCCCTTTTTTTCCCCCCGAACATAACCCACCCACATCCCACCCTCACACCCAACAACACAAAATATACCCTACAAGAAACAGAAATAAACAATCAATATGAAAAAAAAAAAAACACATAAAGAAATAAAATTAAATCAAATAAAAAAATAAAAAAGGGGGGGGGGGTTAGCTACTCTTCTATAGTTATTATTGTTTTTTTAAAATAATTTAGGAAGGGGCGCCAAATTCGGTCAAATTTATTCTCGGATCCCTGGGTTGTGTAACGTATTTTCTCTAAATTCATACATGCCATAATGTCTCGAATCCAATGTGAGTGGGAAGGAGGAGCAGGATCTTTCCACTTGAGGAGGATAGCCCTGCGAGCAAGTAGTGAGGTGAAGGCCAGTACTCTCAGCTTCACTTTAGGTAAGCCTGAATTTGGTGCAATGCCAAAAATTGCAGTGAAAGGGTTCGGCTTAATTTGATGCTGAAGTACTTCAGAAATTGTTTGAAAAACTGATGTCCAGAACTCAGTCAAGGTGGGACACAACCAGTACATGTGAAAGAGTGATGCCGGTGCGCTCTTACAGCTATCACAGGTCGGGTCTACATCGGGGAACATACGAGCTAATTTGGTTTTAGATATGTGGATACGATGTACTACTTTAAATTGCACAAGAGCATGTCGGGCGCACATGGAGGTAGAGTGTATCCGATCCAGGACTGAGTCCCACATGCGATCTGTGAAGGCAGAGCCTAGGTCCTGCTCCCACAGGGTTCTTATAGCTGCTAAAGAGGGGCTATGCAACTTTGAAATAAGGTTGAAAAACACAGAAATTGAGCCTTTTAATGTGGGGTTTACAGACAGAAACAAATCAACCTGATTGGCTGGCGGTTTATAAGGGAATTGGGGAATTAACTTCTGCGTAAAATGCCTGATTTGCAGAAATCGGAAAAAGTTTGTCTTTTCGATACCAAAATGTTTTGTCAATTGGGAAAAACTAGCAAATAGATCATTAATAAATAAATCACCGATGCATTTTAAGCCTTTTTTATGCCAGATCTTGAATGCACCATCCACCGTCGAGGGAATAAATAAATGATTAGCTGCAATTGGGCTGAAAAGTGAAAAATTCTGCATTCCAAAATTCTTCCTAAATTGGGTCCAGATTCGAAGGGAGTGCTTAATCACGAGATTACTATTGGGAATAGCCGAAGAGAGTGGAAGTGCGGCGCTTAAGAGGGCAGATAGAGACAATGGGCTAACAGCGCTGGACTCCATTGTTACCCATACTGGGGCTGAGTCGTCAAGGTGAAAATGCACCCAATACACCAAAGAACGGATATTAGCAGCCCAGTAATAGTATTGGAAATTAGGGAGGGCCATTCCGCCTGTTTGTTTTGGTCTTTGAAGAAATGCTTTCCTTAACCGAGGGTGTTTACCATTCCAAATATAATTTATCATTAAAGAGTCAAGGGCCTGAAAAAAGGATTTGGGGAGAAAGATGGGGAGACACTGGAATAGATATAGGAACTTTGGGAGTAATGTCATTTTGATTGAATTTATTCTACCTATGAGAGAGAAAGCCAGAGGAGACCACTTCGATAATATTTGCTTCGCCTGATCCAATAATTTGAGGAAGTTCGATTTAAATAGGTTTTTAAAATTTCTGGTGAAACATACCCCAAGGTAATTCAGATGGTCTGTCACCACTTTGAGTGGGAGAGCTGTATAATCAAGTTTAAGAGCTTCTTTATTAATCGGAAAAAGTTCGCTCTTGCTCAAGTTAAGTTTATAGCCAGAAAACTGACTAAAGACCTCCAACACAGAAAGTGCCTCCGGTAAGGAGGTGGCTGGCTTGGCAACAAACAAAAGTAAGTCATCGGCGTATAATGATACCTTATGTTCAATTCCTCCTCTCCATATCCCCTGAATCTGTTTGTTACCTCTGATGGCAATCGCAAGTGGTTCGATTGCAATAGCAAAAAGGAGTGGGCTCAAAGGACAACCCTGCCGGGTCCCACGGTGCAGATCAAAACTACTTGAGTAACGGCTGTTTGTTAATACTGAGGCAGAAGGGCATGCATATAGTAATTTAACCCACGAAGTGAAAACAGGACCCAAACCGAATTTCTCAAGGGTGAAAAACAAATAATTCCATTCTACTCTATCAAACGCTTTTTCAGCATCCATAGAAGCGAGGCATTCTGATTCAATATTTCTGGGGGAATATAAAATGTTCATTAGCCGGCGGATATTATAAAATGATTGGCGTCCCTTTATAAACCCAGTTTGGTCGGGGGATATGATAGAGGGGAGAACATCCTCCAATCTGTGGGCGAGAATTTTAGCAAGTATCTTCACATCCGTATTTAATAGTGAAATTGGTCGGTATGATGCACAATCTAGAGGATCTTTATCCTTTTTTAACAACAGGGAAATACAGGCCTGGTAGAACGAAGGCGGGAGTTTACCCGAGTCAAATGAGTCTGAGAATACTGAACATAAAAAAGGCGATAATTCGGCTGAAAATTTCTTAAAAAAGTCAGATGGAAGTCCGTCTGGACCAGGAGATTTGCCTGATTGCATAGATGTTATTGCTGCAATAATTTCCCTCTGAGTAATAGGTGCCTCAAGGCTATGTCTCAGGTCTTGAGAAAGGGAAGGCATGTTTAGGTTACTGAAGAAGGTTTCCATCACCGCTGCGTCTACTGTACAATCAGAACTATACAAATTTGAATAGAATGTTTTGAACTTTTCGTTTATCGATTTCTGATCTGATGTTGTACACCCACTGTCTGTCCGTATTCCAGGGATGAGTTGCTTTGCTCTAAATCCGCGCAGTTGATTAGCCAGGAGTTTGCCAATCTTGTCACCATGCTCGTAAAAAGTACTTCTGCTCCTAAGCAACTGGTCAGCAACCTGACGAGAGGAAAGAAGATTGAATTCTGTCTGAAGTTTTAAACGTTCTTTGTAAAGTTCAGATGAAGGTGAACTAGCATATTGTCTGTCTATGTTCAGAATCTGATCAGCAATTTCAGTTTGTTTCTGTTTTGTACACTTATTTTTGTATGCTGCAAATGATATAATTTCACCTCTCAAATAGGCTTTCAGGGCTTCCCAAATAGTTGCATTGGACACATCTGGTGTTTTATTTATACTCAAAAAAGTTTTAATATGTGTAGAGATGTGTGAAAGAAAACTCTCATCTGTGAGCAACAATGGATCCAGTCTCCACTGCCTTCTTGTATACTCGACATCAGGGAAAGCCAGTTGAAGGAGCAGAGGAGCGTGATCAGAGATCACAATACCTTCATAACTGCATGACTTAAGGTCTGACATCAATGAGTTATCAACAAAAAAATAATCAATTCGGGTGTAAGTGTGGTGGACATGCGAAAAGAATGAACACCCTCTTCCTGTGGGGCACAAAAACCTGTATGGACCAGAGAGGCCACAATCAGCAAGAAACGATCCGATACAACCCGCAGATCTGCCAAGAGTGGCAGGCCTGGGGGAAGAGCGATCCAAGACTGGATCTAGATAACAACTAAAATCCCCACCAAGAACAAGAGAATGGGAATTGAGATCGGGGAGTTGAGAAAAAAATCTCTTAAAGAAATCTACATCGTCGACATTAGGCGCGTAGACGTTGGCCAAGATGACTGACCCACTGTAAAGTTTGCCTGAAACAATAATAAAACGTCCATTTTTGTCCGATATAATGTTTGAGGACTCAAAAGGAATATTACTATCAATAAGGATAGCTGTGCCCCTGGCCTTAGCCCTGAAACCAGAACGAAAAAATTGTCCACGCCAGCATTTACCTAGTCGCCCATGGTCAGAGTCATGTAAGTGGGTTTCCCGAAGAAAAACTACTCCAGCCCCGAGCCGCCCCAGGTGGGCCAAGACCAGTTTCCACTTTTCTTTACTAATGTTTGTTTGTGGTTTTGTCAAAAACTGATGAATAAAAAGTATTTCAAGTAAAGACATACCATGCAAATCCCAATTCACCTCTCAATGCACTTTGCATTCCCATGAAATGTTTCTACATGAAGAAATACTGAAACAGTAAACAAGATAGATCCCAAGACCTGTTCTCTCAGTGAATAGATAATCCATGGCCTTAGTTTGATCACTTCATAGGAACAGGTGTGGGTGATTTTCCGTTGTATTTTCAAACTTGTCGTTGTTTGTTTGGCTTCAAGCGGTTACTGATAACACCAAACCAATGAAAACACATAGCTGCCACTAAGCATTTGGGACGCATTACATCCAACACACCCACGCTTATTTAACCTGGCACAATAAATGATTTCTATTGCGAAATATTTCACTCTTATTTTGTGGGTTAAAATAATATTAAGCACAAAATGTTTTTTATATTTGTGTGTCTCTCTGTGAAATGAAATGTGTTAATAATACATATTAATGTTCCGACGTTAATATCCTTCCTACGCACTATCCCTTTAAAATGAATAGTAAAATGAGCCAAACAAGTTAGTCAGTCAACCTTCTTGACTTTACCCATACAACGTGTGTAGGTATTTACTAAGAAAAACGTTAAAAAAACAGCTCAGACAAACGGTTAAATTGGAAAAACCAGCTTGTTGATAAAACAATTTTTTCAAGTGAATGAGAGAGAAAAGGCATTAAATAAGACAAAAAAACTTAAAGCCACCAATCTATCGCACCAAATGCCCTTAAAATAAACTATTAGGCCTATATACTCTCTCTCTCTCTCTCCTGTAATACTGTATTAGTGTGTAACTTACACACTATTCAAACCGATCCTGAATTGTAATGCTTTGGGGGATTCTGAATTGTGATGCTTTGTGGTGCCCCCCCCCCCCCTCCCCTTAGCCTTGTACATCATACTTAGCATTGCACAACATACTTCAAACACTATACATGTACATAAGCCCTGCAGCTCAACCGCAGAAAACATTTCCTCAGAAACATGTTAGTGCGTCATCAATCAAACAGAAAGACAATCGTGGAACTTCCTTGGAATCAGAAGACAATCGTGGAACTTCCTTGGAATCAGTATCGAGTATTACATTTCTGCTCAGTTTCCGTGTCAGAGCCATCAAGACGCTGGCCGCACATAGCTTGTGTCAGCGGGGACACGTTAGCCCGCTGATTACTGTAATATAAATAATTATTTGGAACTTCAAAAATTAAAATGCAAATTTTTTATATTTTCTGTTTGTCTCCTTTCCCATTTTCTTATGTAAAGGGCGACATGGAAAATAAAATATAAGAAATGGCAATCAATTCATGTTTTACAGGCATATTTTGAATAAAACAGTCATTTTTTAATTTTTTTAAATGATGTTAGTGCGTCATCAATCACACAGAAAGACAATCGTAGAACTTCCTTGTCAAATTGCCAATTGAAGAATTGATAAAGAAATACCAACTTCCAAAACAGGATTTGTTCAGTTTTTTTTTTTTTTTACAAATAAGTCATTATATTACTAAGAGTACAACCCTTATTGAACACCCTTAGATTCCAGCTGTTGAGAAAGTGCTGTTTCAACATCAGTGAAGGTGTCTGTTAGTCTGCTTTATGCCTTTATTCTATCTATGGCTTTATGGTGTTATAGAGATAGATAGTAGGCTATATAAATATATAGGAATATTGTCCAGGAATCCCGGACTATGTTCCTGAACGCATGTATGCTTAATATATATAGTGTATAGTGTAGTATAAATGTGCAACAACTTTAGAAATCGGTTCATCCTAGCCCGAGAAAAGGCAGAAAGAGTGTTTTATGGTCTCACTGTCTAACCCTACATTTTGCACAGTTGTGATGTCACAGTGATGTCACAAATGTTTTTCTACTACATAGGATCTCATGAGTTCAGTACACCTTCATATTCCCACTGGTGAAGTCGGCCTTTAATGTTCAAAGTGTTACGATAAAGTGTACGGTATATGAAATAGTTTGGACACACTTTTGATTTGTATTTTTCATGAAGAACAGTGATGTCATTTTTCAAACCGTTTTGCGAGCCATTTATTTTTGTATGAATTTATTTTCTTTTTTTTGTAACTGTATACTTCCATAAGGCATGATGTCTAAAAAAGTATTGAATTCAATACTTTTTTAAACATTTCTAATTCTCTAAGAATCTGTAAAGGCCATTCATTTCTTCAGCATTTTTGAGCATTTTTTTTGAGTACTTTGTAACTGTCCCTGCGTTCCAAATCACATACTCTTTCTTTTTACTACACTACATACTAAAGTACAGAAGAGTTTTAGGGCCTCAGGAGAGAAAAAAAATCAGGTAAGGAAGATTTTCTTTCATTATGTTGAGAAATGTCAAGAATAAAGACGAATACTCCAAAATGCTATTGGAGTTAGTTGGGCATTTATTTTCAGCATACTTCAATTGACGTGCACATATTGGGACATCCCTAATCTTGCATCTGGCATACTAAATAGTAGGGAAGTATGGGGATTGGAACGCAGGGTGTGTTTTGACAAGTTCTATTTAGTTTATTATTATTAATAAAACAAAACAAAATTGCAGTTATGTACAGTTGCGTTGAGTGTCCATTAGGGGGGGCAGTTTCTCTGTTGATCCAATCTCAGTTAACTCAATATAAGCCTTTGCTGCCCCCAGCTGGTAAACTACAGTCAAAAACCTTTTTACTACAACTGATTACTAGTGTTTGCAAGGTCCCATTTCCAAACTCAGCATCATCTCATCTTCATTTCAACCGCTTATCAATTTCCATACTGCACACCAGTATTTATTTTTTATTCACCAAATTGTATTTCTACTTTATTCTAGAGAAATTTCGTCTTTTTTCTTAAAATGCATAATGAAAAATAAATGTCCGTCTTAACTTAATTTTTTTCTCTACCTTGGTCCTAATACTCAAAAACATCAGGGGCTTTGCCAGCCATTTTAAATGAGCACTATAACTTTGGTTGCGTCAAGAGAGGTGAAAATGTTCTCAATTATATTCTCATATCTCAATAAACAAAATTAAATCACAGGAAAATTGGATCCCTGGAACACCACATTAATGCATTGCGGTCTTCAAGCAGCGAGTTATCTAGCATCATCTCAGATCCGTAATTGTGATAAATCATGATAAAAACCATCAAAACAGACATTGGGAAGGATTTTTATCTGCTCCGCCATTGCAGAAGCATACACATTCACCCATCTGTCGCTCTGCACGTGCACCGGCAGTGAGATGGGTGCCGGTTTGTAGCGTTCTCTCTTCTGATTGTAGGCCGACTGTATATCAGGTGTCGGATACTCAAAAAGTTTATTTGCTGATTACATGCAGAGCGGGTGACTGAGAGACCTGTGTTATGAAACCTGCACACTATATAAGTGATCACTGTAGGAATACAGAGCGATTTAACACTTATATTAACATAAATATATCGCTCACTTCACCTTTGAAGGTGGAGCCTGTGATTCTGGAGAACGCTTGCTTCAAAATCCCTTTTTGTCAAAATCAGTGAATATCTCTCCTCACGATTATTAAAAACTATAATATCTCGTGTTCTTTTGTTCGGATGTATGGAAGGTAAAAAATAAAAGATGACTGGAAAAAGTTTCAGAGTTCTTAGTTGTTGTTTAATGAAGTGAGATCACAGGACAGCGTATGCAGGAGTCAGAGACAGATGAAAAGTCAAAAAAGTAATGAGCCTTCTCGACAGCAAGGCTTTTTAACATATCTTGGCAAAGTCTAATGATTGGTCTATCGTGTTGTCTTCTATCTTCTCGTCCAATCCTCTTCTTCCTCGCTTTCGACCTGCACTATGCCGACGTAGAATTACGCTCCTGGCCTTGAATGTAACTTGTATCTATGGCTTGGTCAGCTGAGTAAGGTGTTTAACACTAGGCCTTTGTTTAAGATAGATACGTCTGTCCCTTCTCTGGCCTCGTTTTCTGGGAAAACATCTATAAAACTTACAAGAAGTTTTGTGCTATTTCCCTCCCTTCCAACTGTCCCTGCTCAAGGGCCTGAAATGAGAACATTTTAGATCACATGTTATGAATGTATCGATTGTTCAATTGATTATATACGAGTAAATGTAATTAACATATGGTTGGCTATAACATCATATGATATTGGAATTATTTTTCCTTACACGATCCGCTACCTGTCGAAAATATATAAATGAATTATGAATCTTAAATTCATTATTTGAGAACGAGGCAGACTAACCAGGAACCATTTTAACTCAACATGCTTAAGGAAAGTCTTATTATGGTGGTGAAAACATGTTACAGTATCAAAGACAGAAAGCTCAGTATTCAGTTTTCATACTAAATATTTGATTTAAAGTATGGCATATTACGTTACATTCAACTAATACAGGATAAGCATGCAACCAGGCATAGTGTAGAAAGTGGATCATATAAAGAGCTAGATATTGTTCTCAGTAGACCAAAGCAGAGCTAAAAGAAAAGTGAATATTTGACTTGCATTCAACATGTGACACAAACGTCAATAGAAACAATGCATGCAAAATTTGGTCTGTGTGTAGCACACTATCGAATACATATATATATATATTTTTAGCTGTTTAAGCTTAAGTTTGCCCTGCACTTTGTTCTAACAGGCAATAGGCAAAATGAGTCCGAGCAAAAGAAGAACAACATTCAGTTTGACGGTCCAGGCTGAATTACAGAAGCTGCTTTCACAACATGTTACATTGGTGAATCTGATCTCAGCCGTGTTACCTTCACAGAAGTCCCTGGAGACACAGCCAACATATCTTACATCTTCTCCCACTCCTACTATCCCTGTGGAAGAAAGACACAATAATGTTAACCTAGACTGCAGTCTTAATGGATGTCAGAAACAGGAGATTACGATGAATGGTTGTAGTGATCAATATGCAATATGACTCACTTCTCCCACTGAAGCAGCGGTCCTGGATTCCCAAACATTGTACTGTCTTGTTACAGACGGGACTGTTACGGTCTTCACAGGCGAAACACTGAAGGCCGTTTTCTTTTTGAAGATCAGGGACTGAAACACAACAGGAGACATGTCAGATACAGTTGGATTCAAAGTCACGGCAAAACATTTCCCATTTCTCATTGGAGTCTGATACATGAATCTCAATTCCTTTCTCACACATCAAAACAAAGGCTTCTTGCTTTACTTACAGGGCAGATCTTGGTTGCACAGACTTGTGTTGCAGCAGTGAGTAGTCTGGATGAGGTTACTGAAGCCTAAGCTGTTTGAAATTGTCTGATTCAAGCAGCCTGGCGGCGAACAACCCCTGTCCCTAACGGTTGCTCTTGCGCTGTCTGAAAATCAATGTGTGATTATAAATGTTAATAAATAAAAATAAAAATAGCAACAACTGCTATTGAGAAATCTCAGAAAAAAGTTATAGAACACAACATAAAATGTTTACACTTACATCTACCGACAATTGTTCTACAGGATTCATTGGGCTCACAGGTTATTATTCTGTTGAAGCTGTCGTAACACTCAAGAGCTCCACCTGGACCAAGAAAAAACATTTATCGTCAAATATTGATGACAAGCTGAACAATTACATAATTTGACATTAATCCAATAGATATACAGTTTTATCACAATGAAGCATTACCTCAACATCTCACAGACGTTTAATGTGCCCTGAACAGCATTTGGTTTGACTTATAGAGTGAGTAGAGTTACCTGTGCTGGAGAGCATCCAGATGAGAGTGAGAGACAGAATCAGCTTCATCATGATGAGTCAATGAATGCAGATTACAGCTTTTACCGTGGGACAGAGCCTTATATAGAGACCTGGGTTTACAAAGAGGAAGATACTGTAAACACATGGACCAAAAACAGGCTTTATAGAGGATGAATTCATTTCACTTTAATCATCTCAGTTGGTGCTAATTCAGTGTGCCTGCACAGACAGGCCAACATACAGCTCTGGAAAAAATTAAGTCTGGATTTCTCTCAAATCTTCATCTCTACATTACTTAATAGAAATGCCCTTAATGACTTTGGAATTTGGTAAACATGTTGTCAGTAGTTTATAGAATAAAACCAAAAACATTTTTTTTTATTCAAATATATATAATATAAATAGTAAAACGACACATGAGCTCAACAATTCATAGAAAAAAAACATGAACTAATTGTTTTCACTCCAGTGTGCAGTGATCATGTTGAAACGCACAACAACTGGAAACAAACAAGAAAAGTTGATAGAAATATTCACCACGGTGACATGGTTTTAATCATAACTATAGATATTATCACAATTTATGCTGCCCTGCTGTCCAGATTTCATCTCAGTGTTGTGGAGATGCCAAACTCTTACTGTTTTACCAATATACAAGAATACACATTCATCACTCATCAACCTTACTTTGATTTCAACTACTGACATTGCTAACTATTTCTGTATTTCAGTTTCAAAAACACAATATTTTCCTTCAAAAAGACTAAAAACGGGGCGCTCGTGGCAGAGTGGTCAGAGCGAAGCCCCCCGGGCCCCGCAGCAGACCCGGGTTCGGATGCCGCCCAGGTCAGCGCTCTGCATGTCTGCCCCACTTCAACTCTGTCTCTCCAATATATCTAATAAAAGCAAAAATGCTCCAAAAATAATCTTTAAAACCACATACCTGAGATGTCTTTAATCCGCTGTTACAGATGCTTGTGCCGTCGAAAGAGAGAGAGATGACACTATATATATATATATATATATATCTGCCATGTGATTGGCTGATGTTGCACCAACGCCAGCGTTCTATGGGTGCAACCAATCTGCAAGTTATGTTGGGAAGTTTATCTCCTTAAAAGGAGCCAGATGTTTTGGCTCTGTAATTTTACAAGAGCTGTTGCAAAAAACATTTTGCAACAGTAAAATTACAGAGCCAAAAACGTCAAACAGTTGCAACAGATTTTGTTAATCAGATCACACCCTCACACAATATCACAATATGAGATGATAAGATCAATGTTCAGGTAAAACAGTTGGTCACTGATTTGGTCTCCATGCTGCTACAGGTTCACCAAAGCTGCTGCACAGAAGACTTCACACACAGGTACACTTGAGGGTCCTCTACAAAAAAGCCTCCGGGACCATGTAAGTCCACCTAGAAATATTTTCCACTAATTTCCATAAATGTGTGACACAAAATTTCTCACGAAGCCTCGTGGGACAAAGATACACATGTCTGTAAAAGATTAGATGGATAGCTTTAAAGGCCAGGACACACCAGTCCGACTTGTTCCGACTATGCAAAAAATGGAGTCGGCCGTTTCAGGAAGCTCCAGTCTTCCCGTCGCGGCCAAAGAACACACCGAGTCGACTGCTTATTTTCCGTACGCTCTGCGCTTGCGCGGGATGTAATGTCTCCACAACAGCAGGCGGTGCTAATCTGTATTGTGGCCCGAAAAAATACGAAAGCCGGAAATGATGGGACAGCTCTCTAGAGCATAAACATAGATAGAAATACGTATTTATATTTATGGACCATAAGAGCACAATTTTTAGCAGAGAGTGTCGAGCATGGTGTCGAGCAGTCAACAAGGGTTGATGCATGTGAGTACTCTCAAAACGAAACGAACAAACACATTAAAACGATGGCTAGCTGTTGTTAGCTGTTTGTGCTACCCGCCTCACTTCCGGGCTTCACTGATTCGCTAGCCCTCCACCAATCAAATTGCTCCAAATGAAAGACGGTCGGCCGCCGATTGAACATGTTCAATCGGCGGCCGACAGGCTCAAAACAAGCCCGACGACCTCTACGTCGGCCGACGTCACGGCACACACCAAACAGATTCGTCTTTTTTTTTGACGACGGCGATTATCGGGCTGGTGTGTCCTGGCCTTAACAACACGGCCGCCATTGACCAAAACGTCTACATGGGGGCGGGGCTTAGCAGCTCATTGGCCATAGGTCCTATCATCATAAAACTCGCTGGACATGTGCACGAGACATATGGAAGCATTTCCTCCTAAGCTTTTCGAGCCAAACCTTAAGGAGGCGCCACAAATGCAAAAACCATAGCTCAGAAATGCAATGTTCGAAAGGCCATGCCCCTCGCCCCCTGACTCTGATTGACTTGACATTTCTTACACATGTACAGCTCATGGTGCTCCACAATAAAGCCTCTAGTTGTCTTCAACCATGTTCATAAGGGGAACTGCAGATATGACTGTACAGATAGTTTCTCTTCAGCAGTTATAGTATTCAGGATTAACACTCACACATTTGCATCCGCCATACTGCCTAGACATCACAATTGTAACATATATACTTTGACGCAATCTTAGTCTCCAATACCTAGAATCTCAATCAGTCATTGTATATTAATTGATGCTGAATGTGGCGTATACACATTTTACGTGACTGTTGATTGTGCTTATTTTATCACAGTGCTGCCTTCTTGGCCAGGTCATTCTTGGAAAAGAGATTTTAATATCTATGAATTTTACCTAGTTAAATAAAGGAGATTGATTGATTGATTGATACCAACCTTGCATTGTCGTACAAAAACTAAGGTCAGAACTTATTGACAATTGGATAGCTTGTATTTATTTTCACACTGACATCTATGGCATCAAATAAATTATTATAATATTAATTTACATCACAGGTCTTGATTCAGAATAATGGCAGCATTAACGGCCTGAAAAAATACTTGTGGTAGTAGTTGTAGATCATGGCCTAACAAGGGGTGAGGCTGGGCAGAGAGTCCAGGCACAGTAGCTTCCGTAATGTGCATAACATTGCATTCACACCAACTGTCACTGAACGAGGTTGGGTAAGTCTATTTGTCTGGCAAAGGAGGACATTGAAGGTGATGTGGTAATAAACCATCCACCACATCCATTACAACATTTTTTTTTTTTTTTTTTACAATTAAGCCTTAATACTGTACTTCCTGTTTCCTTTTTAACCTGTAATTTTTATTTTTTGTTCAAATGTTTTATTTATTTTATTTAAATGTTGTATTTCTATCCATGTTTTTAAATTTGTTTCTTCTTTTGTATGTGTATTCTATACTTGATGTATTTTAATTTTGACCCTGTGAAGCACCTTGAATGGCCCTGTGTCTGAAATGTGCTATATAAATAAAATTGCCTTACCTTGCCTTGCCTTAAATTTAACAGTAACTGGTCGTCTGTGACCTCATAGTAAAACATTGGATTTATAACTGTATTGTGAATTTAATCTTAGTTTTGCCATAAAAATTAAATGGCAAAAAAAAAAAAAAATGCATAAATAATTAAAAAAAAAAATGTATGCGAGTAGATGTTCTGTACTGGCTCAATCTTTTAAATCAGAATTAATGGTCAAAAAAACTTAAAATTGCTACAAACGGCTGTGTTTTGTGTAAAGCAAATCAGTGAGTTGTTGCTGCTTTGAAAGGGTTACTCAAACAGTGCATATGGAAAGATACACTTTTAAAGGTGCTAGGAGGAACTTTCAGTTTGTGTTAATTCTTGCTCCCCCTTTGGACAAAAGTGGTAGTGTTTTTGCCACGCCAGCTGTTGTTCCTGGGTGAGCGTATACCCATGACAAAGGCATTAAGAAAAACTATATCAAAATAGCATTCTTTGCACTGATGGTCTCGTTTGCTGTTACATGTTATTTATGATCATCAGTAGTAAAATGAGACTGTTTCAGGAATATTAGAAAGTTCCTCGTAGAACCTTTAAAAAAAAGGATTTTCTGGTTTTGATTACAGTTTCATTTGAGATAGAAGTGCAAAGTTCATCTGCTTAATTGGCCTGTGTGTAAAGTTTGACACTGCAACACATGTGTAAGCGTTTGCAAAATAAAACTGTATGGTGTTGTCAGCAGCTACCACTGTGGAGGATTCAGAAACAGGAAATTGAAATTAACAGTTCTAGTCAAAATAATCACATGTTGAGAGAAAAGCTGTTAATTGATAAAGAAGTGTGTGTGCTTTATGCCGACGATACAGTTATATATATATATATATACATATATATACATATATATATATATATATATATATATACATATATATATATATATATATATATACACACATATATATATATATATATATATATATATATATATATATATACATATATATACATATATATATATATATATATATATATATATATATATATACATACATATATATATATATATATATACATATATATATATACATATATATATATATATATATATATATATATATATATATATATATATATACATATATATATATATATATATATATATATACACATATATATATATATATATATATATATATATATATATATATATATAAATATATATATATATATATATATATATATATATATATATATATATATATATATATATATATATATATATATATATATATATATACCCACTGTAAGAGCCATTTTTTGGGTATCTATATGTTGTCATGTCATGTGTTGTCCACCTGGTGTCACTGCCCTATTGCCTGGGGCACAGGTATAAAAGGTGTGTCACTTGATTGTTTGTTTGTTGTTTGACCCCGGAAGGGCATACGGTTTTTGACCGCTAGAAACCAAATAGTCTAAACTGTTGTTATCACTGAGGAGCCTAACGAATGTATTCCGTATTCACATGTACAATAAGTGGTGTCATGGTGAGCAGAATAAACGGGCTGCAAATCGGAGATGATCGCTTGGTTCATTCATTGCTACACAGCTACATGATAGGCTACAAACATTTAGGGAAACATCATAGTGCGTCGACCAAGTCACCCGGGAGTCAATCCACACGTTGCACACATATTGGATGTGGCTCCTATACCCACACTTAATTTAAAACTAAATCTCAAATCATGATTCTTGGAACCCCACAAACGATTAAATCCAAATTAAAATGTCAATGAACTTGTCCTGATGGTAAGCCACTGCAGACAAATTAACACAACAAACACCAAATTAACTCTTTTGTGGAGAAGGGGTTCTCTTCCATATTCTTTTTAGATGGTATAAGTATAAATGTGCAAACATTTTAGAAAATCAACTCAAAAAGGTTCATTTAGTCTAACTTGATAAATTAACTCGTATGTTCATGTAAACAGACTAGTATTCATTTGTTTGTACCTTGACATGTTTGGACTACTTCCTGCAGTCTTCTTCAGAAGCGTCAGCTGTTGCTGTGACGCGCGTTGTGTCAGCTGATGTTATAGACAACCAGCCGTCCCGCCAGAAGAGGCAGGACGGCTGGTCCTCTGCTGCTGCAGAGAGCAACAAGTTCCAACGTTGGATCAGGGAGGCAGTGGGGATCAGGAAACGGGCCCAGGGGACAGTAAACCGGGACGAGGGGGCATACATGCTCTCCCACACCTGGGATGCAGTTCTCCATAGCCTGCCTCTTCTGGCGGGACGGCTGGTTGTCTATAACATCAGCTGACACAACGCGCGTCACAGCAACAGCTGACGCTTCTGAAGAAGACTGCAGGAAGTAGTCGAAACATGTCAAGGTACAAACAAATGAATACTAGTCTGTTTACATGAACATACGAGTTATTTTATTTTAGAAAATCGGTTCATCCTAGTCTGAGAAAAGTCAGAAGGAGTGTTTTATGGTCTCACTGTCTAACCCTACATTTTGCACAGTTGTGATGTCACAAATGTTTTTATACTACATAGGATCTCAGAGTTCAGTACACCTTCATATTCCCACTGGTGAAGTCGGCCTTTAATGTTCAATTCATGCCATTCATTTCTTCAGCATTTTTTTTGAGCACTTTGTAACTGTCCCTGCGTTCCAAATCACATACTCTTTCTTTTTACTACACTACATGCTAAAGTACAGAGGAGTTTTAGGGCCACAGGAGAGGAAAAAAAAATCAGGTAAGGAAGATTTTTTTTCATTATGTCGAGAAATGTCAAGAATAAAAACGAAAACTCCAAAATGCTATTGGAGTTAATTGGGCATTTATGTATTTTCAGCATACTACAGTTGACATGCATGTATTGGGACATCCCTAATCTTGCATCTGGCATACTAAATAGTAGGGACGTATGGGTATTGGAATGCAGGGTGTGTTTTGACAAGTTCTATTTAAATACAGTTTATTATTATTAATAAAACAAAACAAAATTGCAGTTATGTACAGTTGCGTTGAGCGTCCATTAAGGGGAGCAGTTTCTCTGTTTATCCAATCTCAGTTAACTCAATATAAGCCTGTGCTGCCCTCTTCTGGTATCTCAATATCATTTTAACCGCTTATCCATTTCCAAACTACACACCAGTATTTATTTTTTATTCACCAAATTGTATTTCTATTTTATTCTAGACACTTCGCCTTTTTTCTTAGTGCAAAATGAAAAATAAAATGTCTTGTCTTAATTTTTCCCTCTACCTGGGCCTTAATACTGTTCCATAATTATCTATTAAAGCTGGGGTGGAGGATTTGGGGAGAAAATGGCAGTTGGGATAGAGATTTGAGTCCAAATACCTCAACCGCTCCACTTGTTCTCTTTGGTCCCTCCCCTATGGTTCCTCCCTGACACGCTCTACACCAACAAAGTCGTGCCAAAGTGAATGGACAGTCCCAACAGCCAATAAGAACAGATAATCGGAGCCTCGCTCTGATTGGTCAAAGTGTCAGCTCATGTTAACTTTAACCAATCAGAAATCACATACCCCAGCTTTAATTGATCAAGTAAAAAATGAACAAATGCCACTGAAATCAAGGGCTTTGCCAGCTATTTTAAAATGCACTATAACTTGTGTCAGAGAGGTAAACATTTTCTCAATTATATTCTCATATCTCAATAAACAAAATTAAATCACAAGAAAATTGGATCCCTGGAACACCACTGTGGTCTTCTTCAAGCAGCGAGTCATCTAGCATCATCTCAGATCCATAATTGTGATAAAACATGATAAAAACCATCAAAACAGGCATTGGGAAGGATTTTTACCTGCTCCGCCATTGTAGGCGCTAAAACCTTCACCCCTCTGTCGCTCTCTGCGCGTGCACCGGCAGTGAGACGTGTGCCGGTTTCTCTCTTCTGATTGTAGGCCTATATCAGGTGTTGGATACTCTAAAAGTTTATTTGCTGATTACATGCAGAGCGGGTGACAGAGACCTGTGTTATGAAGCGCGCACACTATATAAGTGATCACTGTAGGAATATAGAGCGATTTAACACGTATATTAACATCAATATATCGCTCAATTCACCTTTAAAGGTGGAGCCTGTGATTCTGGAGAACGCTTGCTTCAAAATCCCTTTTTGTCAAAATCAGTGAATATCTCTCCTCACGATCCGCTACCTGTCGAAAATATATAAAGTAATTATAAATCTTAAATGAATTATTTGAGAACGAGGCAGACATCTAAACTCGACATGCTTAAGGAAAGTTTTATTATGGTGGTGAAAACTTGTTACAGTATCAAAGACAGAAAGCTCAGTATTCAGTTCATACTACAGTAAATATTTGATTTTTAGCATGGCACATTACGTTACATTTAACTAACAGGATAAGCATGCAACCAGGCATAGTGTAGAAAGTGGACCATATAAAGAGCTAGATATTGTTCTCAGGACTCCAAAGCAGAGCTAAAAGAAAAGTGAATATTTGACCTGCATTCATCATGTGACACAAACTTGCTTAGAAACAATAATCCTATTTTGGTGGATGTGTAGCACACTATCTAATTAATTAATTTGTTTAGCTTTTCAAGCTTTAGTTTGCCCTGCACTTTGTTCTAACAGGCAATAGTCAAAATGAGTCCAAGCAAAAGCAGAACAACATTCAGTTTGACGGTCCAGGCTGAATTACAGAGGTTGCCTTCACAACATTTTATTCCAATGGAGGACCCCACCACATTGGGAACTAAGGATCCCGCCACATTACTAACTTCACACATGTCCTTCTGGGCACAGCCAGCCAATGTTGGGAGTTGGCCACCTTCTGTGGAACACACAATAATGTTAAACTGGACATCAGTCTCAACGGAATTCAGAAACTGGAAATTACAATATGCAGCATGAGGACTCACTTCCTCCACTGAAGCAGTGGTCCAGGTCTCCCGGACAGTCCACTGTCTCACAGATGGTATCACCTACACAGGTGTAACACTGAAGAGCTCCACCTGCACCAAGAAAAAACTTTTATCCGTCGAATATTGATGGCAAGCTGAACAATGACATAATTTGACTATGAACCCACATATATACGTTTTATCACAATCAAGCATTACCTCAACATCTCACAGAATGTAATGTGCCCTGAACAGCATTTGGTTTGACTTATAGAGTGAGTAGACTTACCTGTGCTGGAGAGCATCCAGATGAGAGTGAGAGACAGAATCAGCTTCATCATGATGAGTCAATGAATGCAGATTACAGCTTTTACCGTGGGACAGAGCCTTATATAGAGACCTGGGTTTACAGAGAGGAAGATACTGTAAACAGATTAAACAAAAAACAACTGTATAGAGTAGGATGACTTTCATCTTATTTCACTTGCAAAACTTTATGCAAATATAAACAAATCATGATGACAAAATGTTGCCTGCGGTGAAGTGCATTAGTTCACTTTATGGATTCATAACCAACAGAAAACAAAACATTATTTTGTGAGCTTCAATACAATTTGTAGAAAAACTAATTTTCTCACTTCATAGTGCAGTCACTGTATCAAGATTTGCACACCTAGAGATACACTCACACACAACTGGAGACACACTGCACGTATGTTCCCTTTAAATTATGTTGAAAAAAAGTCCATCGAAACATTCAGAATTTACCATAATGACATCACGTTTTAATCATAACTACAGACTTTATCACCACTTACGCTGACCTGTTAATCTAATTCAGGGGTGTCCAAACTACGGCCCGCGCTTTTTATTGGCCCGCGGCAGATTTGAAAAATATAATGTAATATGGCCCTTTGAAAAAAACATTTTTTTTTTTCTTTTTTGCATTTCTTAGTTAACCCACTAGTGCAGGGTTGTCAACTGATTGATTGGCCTGTGGCACATTTGAAAAATATAATGTAATATGGCCCTTTTCATTTTTAAATAATTTAAATGCACTCATTATATTACAGAGAAATATGTCCCGTAAAAGAAAAAGAGCAACAAGCCCATCCCAGAGGACCCTGCATAATATTTTATTTTAAATTAATATTATTATGGAAAATCTATGTGTTCTTCTCCAATAGCTTCTCATTCATCTGACACAGTGTCTCCATTTTTTTTCATACAAAATTCTTCAGATTTACCTTCATAATTTCCCTCTCTAAGTGCACCAGATTCATGCATTTCACTTTTAAAACGTAAAAAAATCTACTACTATTTTCACCCAGCTGGACATTTGACGCAAAAGCAGAAAACACTGGGTGTATCATTGGCATTTAACAAGAGGGGAAATGTGTCTGTTTAATGTGCAAGGAAGTGTTGCCGTGAAGAAGGATTACAATTTACGAAGACACTATGAAACTAAACATCAGAGCAGCTACATGTCCTGATAAATGTGTTATTTTTGCCAAGTGGCCCGGCCCTTCGTAGATTTTTCTGTATGTGGCCCTCAGTGAAAAAAGTTTGGACACCACTGATCTAATTCAACCTCAGTGTTGTGCAGATGCCACGCCCTTACTGTTTAACAAACCTAGAATACTATAAAATCATAACTAATCAACTAATCAACCTTATTTTGTCAGCTTAACTATTCTATGAACTACTGACATTAAAGGAATACTTCACCCATATGGAACCAGCGTTCTATCATTATAAAATCGCTATTATGATATAATTAATGAGGTTTGTCTTCCCTCAGTCTTCCCTTGGCCCAGCTGTCCTGTTCATCCTAACCCTACATTTTCCCATGCCTGTTGTCACATGGTAAAATGTAGGGTCGGACAATGAGACCATCAAACACTCTTTCTGCCTTTTTTTCAAGCTAGGATGAACCGATTTCTAACATTTTCGCACATTTATTCTACATAGGATCTCAGAGTCCAATACACCTTCATATTTCCACCAGTGAAGTAGGTCTTAAATAACTATTTATGTTTTCATCAACAGTCAGTGGAATATTTCCCCATGAACAAAAATACATACCTGAGATGACTAGCTGGTAGACGCTTCCAGTTGTGCCGTGGAAAGAGAACGACAGAGGGATATACACTTTAATATGAACTTTAATTTTGATCCCACCCTGTCACGTGGTTTGTGTAGCATTTTGAAGTTCCAACCAATCCATCAGTAGTAAAACACTCTTGTGCAAAAAGTGTATTTGACTTGCATTCATTATGTGACACCAACTTCACGAGAAACCATGCAAATATAAACTGAATTTTCAGATCATTTCCTTCTGGCTATATTTTGCCCTGTTCTTTGTTCTAAACGGAAATAGGCTAAATGAGTCCAAGCTAAAGAGGAACAACATTCAGTTTGACGGTCCAGGCTGAATTACAGAAGCTGCTTTCAGTTCACAACAGGTTGTTACATTGGTAAATGGTAAATGGACTTGTATAGCGCTATATCTCCGTTTATCACAGACTCAAAGCGCTTTACATTGTTTTTGTACACATTCACCCAGTCACACACACATTCATACACCGATAGCAGCAGCTACCACGCAGGGTAGGCTTAGCACTAGGGTGCTAAGCTAACTAAGCTAACTATCGGGAGCAATTCGGGGTTCAGTATCTTGCCCAGGGACACTTCGACATGTGGCGGGGAGACGGGGGATCGAACCTCCGACCCTGCACACCAGAGGCGAACACCCTACCCACTTCGCCACTGCCGCCGTTGAACAGTTTTGGTTAAGTAGATCAGATTTCAGGTAAACTAGTTGGTCACTGATTAGGTCTCACATATTCATGCAGCTACAGGTTCACCAAAGCTGCTGCACAGAAGACTTCACATTTGTCAGAAATACTCACACATGCACAGGCTTTGAAATTTCATGTTTCATCAAAAAAAGAAGTTTCACTTTGATGTGGCCGAAAGCTAAAGTGTATCCCTTGTACTGTTTATTATGAGACAGTCAGACCTAAATGTAATTATTTAGTGAAGTGTTTAAGTTCGTTGAGTCAAGTTTAATCACCATCTTTAACCGCTTATCGGGTTGTTTAGGCAGCAGCTCCAGTAGGGGACCCTAAAGCTTCTCTTTCCCGGGCCCCAGTAACCAGCTCTGGCTGGGGGATCCCGAGGCGTTCACTGGCCAGTGTGGAGATATAATCGCTCCACCTAGTCTTGGGTCTTCCTCCTCCCAGCTGGATGCTCCTGAATCACCTCAAATTGCTCCTTTCAACACAAAGGAACAGCGGCTCTGTCAATAGTTCCTCACAAATTACTGAGTTCTTGATTTTCGATTGGTTCAGAGCATGTCAATCTACAAGCATCAAAGCATCCCCACAGCATGATGCTGCCACCACCATGTTTCACGGTGGGGATGGTGTGTTCAGGGTGATGCGCAGTTAGTTGTAACATGGTGGTGGCAGAATCATGCTGTTTGGGTGCTTTTCTTCAGGAGGGACAGGGAAGCTGGTCAGAGTTGATGGAAAGATGGATGGAGCCAAATACAGGGCAGAACACCTGTAAGAGTCTGCAAAAGACTTGAGAATGGGGCAGAGGTTCACCTTCCAGCAGGACAACAACCCTAAACGTACAGCCAGATCTACAATGGAATGGTTTAGAACAGGGGTTTTCAAAGTGTGAGAGAGTGAGCCCCCCCTCAGAGAACAAATTTCAGATGAGCCCCCCCCCCCCAAAAAAAAGTTCTTAATCCCTGTGTGTTTTGAAAGATCTTTTAATTATTTTAAACATATTTTTGAAACATTCTAAACATCTTTGTGCGTTTTTAACCAATTTTTGAAAAACATTTTATCTTCTTTATCTAAGTATGTTTTTGTTTTTTAGAATACATTTGAACATCTTTATCCAGTGTTTTAATCCTGCTTCCTTTAAGCATGGATAGTAGTGACTGAGTGTGCATGGGAGTGAGAAAGATAGGCAGACAGACTTGCCCAAATATTTGATTATTTTTAAATGTCCTTCACACACCCAGTGTTTTTTCGCTAGTGCCTCCAATGTCCAGCTGGCTGAAGATAGTTGCCATCCGAGGTCCCGACCCTCCTAGGGGGGTCCGGAGGTATGCTCCCCCGGGAGATTTTTTTTTACTTTTTTAAAGTGAAATGCATGAATCTGGTGCACTTTGAAAGGAAAATGAAGAGGCTAAATATGAGGAATTTTGTGTGAACAAATAATTTGGAGACACTGGGTCGGATGGATTAGAAGCTATTGAAGAAAGACACATGGATTTTCCATACAAATATTAATTTAAAATAAAATATTATGCAGGGTCCTCTGGGTTGGGCAGATGATCTAATTCAATGATTAGGCTATTAAGACCAAAACTTGTGTCCCTTTTTTGTATGATAACTTACATTTGCTTAGTATGATAGTATAGTATATCAAAAACACAAACTCAAAAAAAAAAATAAAAATTGGTTTTCTTTTTTTTTCACATATTCATCCACGCCCCCTCCTTCCATAACTCCACGCCCCCGCACAGTTTGAAAACCACTGGTTTAGAACAAAGCATAGCCATGTTTTAGAATAGCCCAGTCAAAGTTCAAACATAAATCCAATTGAGAATATCTGGAAAGACTTGAAAATTGCTTTTAACAGACGCTTTCCATCCAATCTTTTGCTGAATCTGAAGCTCGAGCTATTTGCAGACAAGAATGGGCAAAAATATCAGTCTCTAGATGTGCAAAGCTGGTAGAGACATCCCCCAAAAGACTTGCAGCTGTAATTGCGACAGGTGGTTCTACAAAGTATCTGCTGAATACTTTTGCACGCCACACTTTTCAGTTTTGTATTTATAAAAAAAATTGAAAACCATGTATCATTTTCATTCCACTTCACAATTATGCGCCACTTTGTGTTGGTCTAGCACATACACTCCCAATAAAATACATTTACGTGTGTGGTTGTAACATGAAAGAATGTGGAAAAGTTGATATGATTACTTTTGCAAGCCGCTGTATAACAGAGTGCAGTTTAGAAAAAGTCCTGTACAGGAGCTGATGTGTTCAGGTCATGTGAGGAGGAAAACGAACAGATGCTGCAGGGATCGCAGATTCCCAGGTGAAAGGTTGAGCAGTGAGCGTATGTGTGTGTGTGTGTGTGTGTGTGTGTGTGTGTGTGTGTGTGTGTGTGTGAGTGTGTGTGTGTGTGAGAGAGAGAATTTGGAGAGTAGCTGGAGAGTAGCCTCACAACACACTGCCTCAGTCAGTCCACTCTATGGAATCATGAGGGAAGTGGCCCTTCTCCTGTTGTTTGCTGCCTACGGTGAGTTTCTTTAACCTGGCATCTTCAAATCTAGAACGTTTTGTTTAAAACATTATATACAGGTGGATCTCATTTTAGAATATCGTTAGAATATCATGCAAAAGTTACTTTTTCCCCGTAAATTACATTTAAAAAGTTAAACTTTCATTTATTTTAGATTCATTCATTCATATGTTTGAGTAAAATTAACATTTTGGTTTTATTCTATAAACCACTGACACATTTCTACCAAATGCCCCCGAAAATATTGTCATTAAGAGCATGATTTCCATGTATTACTGTAGAGATGAAGATTTAAGAAAAATCCAGACTGGTCTCTTAATTTTTTCCAGAGCTGTACAGTATATATATAAGTGCTAAATACCTTTACTTTTTAGTATCTCTTCTATTTATTTGCTTATTCTATTTTTCTCATCCGTATTCCTACTTCTTTATTTTATTTTTATTTTTCTACAAGAACAGATTGTCTCACTTTGTTTCTATATAGCGAAGGTAATACAGACCAAAGCTGTATTTCTATACGAATTAGAAGCATGGTATAAGTACTTTTATTGTGTTTACACTTTGAAATAGACAATAAAACATAATCTAATTAATCATACATTATATATGCATTATTTTTAAGTGCGCTGTTAAGGGACTAAATGAAATGCACAGGATGGAACAGGAAGGAAAAAGATAAAAGAATACGTCTGATGGTGAATCAGCTGCAGAAAAGAGTCAGAAAAAACAAAACCATTTTTCAGTCATCTTTCTATGTATTTGTGATATTGTACAGTTGAAGGCTGTCTGCGTGCAAGGCCAAGGTAATTATTCACTCAATAATTGCATTTAGATCTGACGGTCTCATAATGAACAGGACATGGGAATCACTTTAGTTTTTGGCCACATCGAAGTGACACTAATTCTATGGATGAATATTATCCATGATATTTCAAAGCCTGTGCGTGTGTGAGTATTTCTGACAAACAGCAGCATGAATATGTGAGAACAAATTATCAGAGAAAGAGTCTCAGCTAGTTTACCTATAAACATTGATTTCATCATCCTCACATTCTCCTGAGGCCATTGTGATGGTGTGTGGGTGTGTCTACTGCACCAAAAAAATTAAATAATGGACTTTGGGATTGGTTGGAACCATAGAACGCTGGCGTTGGTGCAACATCAGGGAGTGTCACACACACACACACACACACACACACACACACACACACACACACACACACACACACACACACACACACACACACACACACACACACACACACACACACATATATAAACATAGTGTCAACTCTCTCTCTCTCTCAACGGCACAAGCATCTGTAACAGTGGATTAAGGACATCTCAGGTTTGTGTTTTTTTCTTTTTAAAGGAAAATATTCTGTGTTTGAAACTGAAGCACATGAATAGTTATTAATGTCAGTAGTTGAAATCAAAGTAAGGTTGATGAGTGATGAATGTGTATTCTTGTAGATTGGTAAAACAGTAAGGGTGTGGCATCTCCACCACACTGAGATTACATCTGGACAGCAGGGCAGTGTAAATGGTGATAATATCTATAGTTATGATTAAAACCATGTCACCATGGTGTATTCTGAATACTCAACTTTTCTTGTATGTTTCCAGTTGTGGGTGTTTCAACATGATCACTGGAGTAAAAAAAATAGTTCATGAGTTGTTTTCTATGAGTTTTATGTTGAGCTCATGTGTGGATACTTTTGTTCATGTTGGTTATGAATGCATATTATTACAGTGAGCCGATGCACTTTAAAACACATATTTCCTGCCTTTATATCCAGGAAAATAGATCCCTCTTCTGTTGCTATTTTTGAGTTTCTTCACACTTTTTGTCCACTGTTAAAACATTCTTGAAGGCAAGGCGCTACATGCTCTAAGGATAATGAGGCGCCCTGGGGCAAAGTGTGATTCACTTTTATATGTGGGTGAATGTGAATGAACGCAATACTATGTAGCTCTGGAAAAAATTAAGAGACCACTCCAAATGTTCAGTGTCTCTTTTTTTGACTATTTATAGGTTTATGTTTGAGTAGAATGAACATTTTGGTTTTATTCTATAAACTGCAGACTACATTTCTACCAAATTCCCCCCAAAAATACTGTCATTAAGAGCATTTCTATTAAGTAATGTAGAGACTTAATTTTTTCCAGAGCTGTATGTTGGCCTGTCTCTGCAGGAACACTGAATTTGTAGCAACTGATATGATTAAAGTGAAATTAAAATCATCCTACTCTATACAGTGTGTTTTTGGTTCACGTGTTTACAGTATCTTCCTCTCTGTAAACCCAGGTCTCTATATAAGGCTCTGTCCCACGGTAAAAGCTGTAATCTGCATTCATTGACTCATCATGATGAAGCTGATTCTGTCTCTCACTCTCATCTGGATGCTCTCCAGCACAGGTAACTCTCCTCTAGTGAGGGGCCGGGTAGTTTTGTTTTCACTTCTAAATTGAAGGTAGGGCTCTACAGAACAATTCTGAGTGTCAAGAAACCAGACCAATGTCTTTGTTTTTATTTAATTTTTGCCAATCTTCCAAAATGGCCACATTCAAAATGTTTGAAGGAGGTCTTACTTTTCACACAATTGCTGTGTATGCTATTTTAAGTCAGTACTGTTTGAGGAATCAACTGGAATTTAATTATTGTTGTTTTGAATATAATATCAAAGATGGCTACCAATATCCATCCTAATTATTATTTTTTTAATTGGTCTGGTTTCTTGACAACATTGTTCCATAGACCCTTATCTATAATTGAGAATTGTTTAGGGCCCCTAAAGGTCCAAAGGTCCCTGCACACCGGGCGTGTTTTATTCGTGCGATTAATTCGTTAATTACCGAACGTATACTGAGTCAATACAAGCTTCCACACCAGCGCCGTGATTTTGCTTTGCGAATTTGCGTCTTTTATTTTTTCGAAATAAGTTTGATTTTTCTGGGACGTCGCTTCTTAAAGTGAGACGCGACACAATTCACATTTCAAAACATTCGCTTTTACGTGCCGTTTATTCACGTCGCGCCCGGTGTGCAAAGGCCTTTAGGGCGCGTCTTTGTATGTGAGACGTTGAGGTAGTGCTTCACTGTGATCAAACTGTATATATCTGGGGTGATGGTCAAATTATCAATGGTAATTGTTCAGCTCGTCACCATCATCATTTAACTGATTAATGTTTTACTTTTATTGGTGCAGGTGGAGCTCTTGAGTGTAACCTCGGCTCCGGCTCCGGCAAAACAGAAACATGTAAACCCAACCAAAACTGTGCAGCTTTTGCCAACGAAAATGACGACAACTCAGGTAAGTGTTAAAAGTATCTTGTCCTCATTTCATTGCTATGCCTCCACACCAGTGATAGCAATAGCACTCAGGGAATTTGGTCACATTTAGCACAATCTTATACTTGGATTTGAGGGTGAACTGATTCCGATGTGGGATGTCAATGGTCTAAAGTGTAACCTTCCATATTGTGAGGTCTCAGTGACCTTGTACCATATTGTAGCTTCATAGGACCTTTACCTTCTTTTAAACATCGCCTACCACCACCACTGGAATTTCACCATTTGGCAATTGTCTGCCTCATGGAAGCATATTAGTAGTTAGTAGTTCTAGTTTCATGAGTTTCAGTTGTTGTTCTGTGCATATTTTTGTATGTTAATTAACATTTACAAAACGTGCTTTGATTTTCAGACAGGTTGAGGGGATGTGTGTCGGGATGCGCTATTGCGTATCAGACAATTTCACTCAACTTTGGCTTTGATAACACCCTCCGAAGCGTTGAATGCTGCAACACAAGTCTTTGCAACATACGATCACCGCCTTGTAAGTAAAGCAAGAAGCATTCGAGTTAATGAGTAAGAAAGGGATTGAGATTTACCATATGTCTGAGAAATGAGAAATGTGTTGCCGTCTCTTTGAATTCAACTGTATCAGAGATGTCTCCTGATGTGTTTCAGACCCTGACCCTGATCAAAAACCAAACGGACTTCAGTGTTTCATCTGTGAAAACCAAAGCGATACCGTCTGTAACAAGACAATACAATGTAGAGGAGTCCAGGACCGCTGCATGGAAAGGACTGGTGAGTCCTCATGCTGCATATTGCTCAATACAACTATTCATCGTTATTTCCTGTTTAGACATACGTTAAGACTGATCCGTCTAGTACTGTCTTTGTCATTGAAAATGAGAGCTTGCTCTCAATGGCCTTTCCTGAAGAAATGTTGTTATTATTTTAACATAATTTTTTCCTCCACAGGAAAATATCACAATTTTGTTGGCTGTGTCTCGAGGAACTTGTGTAAAGCCGGTGAAGTGATGGGGTTCAACTTTCCCAGTGGAACAAAATGTTGTGAAAGCAGCTTCTGTAATTCAGCCTGGACCGTCAAACTGAATGTTGTTCTTCTTTTGCTTGGACTCATTTTGTTTGCTGTGTGTTAGAACAAAGTGCAGGGCCAAATATTGTCCAATTACAGTTTTTTTCGATTGCTAAACCACAGTGGGCACAACTGGAGCGACATGTGCAAAACTCTAACAGCAGTATGCAGAGCAGCGGTTCATTCTGACCAAACTGTAGCTCGTTTTTCATTGCTTAAACATAATTTTCAAAACTCTACACACCTATCTCATGGCTTAACCACAGCCTGCACAACACTGGATTTCCAGCCCTTTTTTTCAAACGCTAACACACTGCTGCCACAACTGTAAACCACACATTCAAAACAGAATGAATGCCTAGTGCATTTCAAACACTGCAGATTGCAATTTCGACTGAAACATTACTGTAAGATGTCTTGTTTTAGACTTGTTAGTGAACATATACAGTACAAAGGGAAAGCTCAAAAATATATATTTTTTTGGAAATGGACCAATGAAGACAGGTTGTTGGAGGGAGAAGAGTGGCAGTGAGAGTGTGGATGTGTGGAGGAAGACCTAGAAGACATAGAGCTGTAATGTCTGATGAAATTGAAGAAAACTTCTGATTTTCATTTATTTTTGTTTTCCTAAAAAAACTGGTATGTTATAAAATAAACAATTTCATGTGAAATAATTTCACCCTTTCATCAAAGAAAATCTTACGTAATTTGTGTGAAATAACTCAAATTATTCAAACTGTAAAGATTAAAAGTTTGTAATTTGTGTATTGGGGTTTGATGCTAGTGTTTGAGACTTCAAAGAGAGAAGGAGCTTCAGGAAAAGGGATTATTAAAAAAAAATCCCAAAGCTGACTGGATTTTTTTATACCTGTACTTTCTGCTTTTTGGTAATTCTGTGCCTCCAAAAATTATTCAATAAAAAATACATTATTTAAATTCTTTTGAGAAGCTTTACAGTTTAGAATCTACGCGTTTTCCCCTGAACACTTTACTCGCTAGAAGAAGTAGTGGTTCTATATATTTTTTTCTTTATATTTAGTTTTTTTAGTGGGTTGTATTACGGGTGAGCTTTTTCTTGGGACGCTCTGAGTTTTAATTATTGAAATGTTGCCTAAAGTTTGTTTGATGAACGTATGCTCCGTGACCATATAATGTATCTAATGTGTTATTGGCGAATTGTTAGGCTATTTGGTTAACTTTGTTAGAGATAAAAAAAAATTTTTTTTGCAAGTTGCAGTATTTTTTTAATGGTTAAAATACATATTAATAAATCCATTCGTATTGAGCGATCACCTCTGTTTTTGAGGAAATGGTCAGGGTGGGATATGTAGCGCTACAAGGTTGCTTCTTTTTGGGCGTGTTGATTGTAATAGGCCTGGTTGCTTTTTTCTATCTCAAGATCTGGAAACACTGTACATTACCATTGACTGTATATACAATTATTAATAATAACATTTTTATTTTTTTTCAATTCTTTATTCATCTCATTTCGAAACATGATCAGAAATGCTCAGACAATCAGCGGAACATCAATAGAACAAAAAAAAAATTGCATTCAAGATACAAATGCTCAAATTAAACCTGCAGTGTGTAGAATGTTGGTTTTTATTTCCTAGCAGATTTTGTAGAAAGTAATTATAATATCCATAAGTACATTTAATTTAGTGCATAATAGCTGAAAAAAACGTTTTGAATTATTATTTTTTCCCTTAGAAAGGGTCTCATATATGTCCATATTTCTGCATATTTTGGACCAAGGCCAAGTGCCGCCATCTTGAAAGTGTCATAGTTGGAATGTCATCAGATGCATTGTTTAAAGTTTAGAATTGTTCTTGTCCTTGAAGGCCACTGTAGCTTCTGTTATTATTCTAAAGGGTTGGGGTTACCCAGGGAGCGTTGCATTCTAGAACTTTGTAGAACTTACTTGATGATGTCATATTACACACTGCACCTTTAAGCAGATTTATTTGACTGTTCTGTATATTTTTTGTATTTTCTTTTAGTCTTTTTTGTTCGTTTTGGATTGTTTTGATTTTATTGTGTTTTATTCTAATATTAAAATGTACATGGCATTATATCGAGTAAGTATAAAACATTATGTTGATCCATTTTGGCTAATAACAATTTAACAATGCTTCTTATCTTATAAAACATTGTCCGTCTCAAAACTGTAGATCAGTGCATTGTTGTAGAAACTGAAAGTGGTGTATTTACAACGGGTGACCACAAGGTGTCAGTGTTGGCTTTAGCTGATGGGATAAGCGGCAACATTCATATAGACCTGAATGTCATGAACGGCCGGTACTACTGTGTGTGTGTGTGTGTGTGTGTGTGTGTGTGTGTGTGTGTGTGTGTGTGTGTGTGTGTGTGTGTGTGTGTGTGTGTGTGTGTGTGTGAAAACAGTCTACATTTGAGCCAACTAACTATCTATTTTTGAGATAACTTATCAGTAATGTAACTTCACATTTTGAGTTCTACAAACTAAGAATTTTAAACAATAGCAGTTGTGCCAACTAGTTCTCTGACATACAGAAAACAAACAAAACCAAGTCGGTCAAAATGTTGAATCAAACATCAAACAGTGTTTGTTTATTATTCATAAGTTAAAGGTGCTACGAGGAAATTTTAAATATTTGTGAAAGTCAGACTTTTTTCCTCTGATGATCATAAATTACATGTAACAGCAAACGAGACCATCAGTGTAAAGAATGCTATTTTTATATAGTTTTTTTTAATACCTTTGTCATGGGTATACGCTCATCCAGGAACAACAGCTGGCGTAGTAAAAACACTACCGCTTTGGTCCTTATGCTTTTTGCTAGAATTAACACAAACTGAAAGTTCCTCAGAACACCTTTAACACATATAACACATAGTAAAGTTCTATATTCAATTCCTATCCAGCCTTCAGAACCAACCCATCATTTATCAAAGACCAGACAGACAAAAACACAAGGCTTTTAATATTATTTGGGGAAAATGTATTGAGAAAAGAAAAGAAAAGAAAAGAAGGGGACAATGTGAGAGGGTAAAGGGTAAGGGGTTAGGGTATGGGAGTAGTGGGGTGGTAAGACAAAAGAGAGACTAAATGGTAAATGGACACACACACACACGCATGCACACACACACACACATTGACAGAAACACACAGACCCACACACACACACATGCACCCACACACACACACACACACACACACACACACACACACACACACACACACACACACACACACACACACACACACACACACACACACACACAATCACAACAAAGGTTAAGGGAATGGTAAATGGACTGTAGGCTACTTATAAAGCACTTTTCTAGTCAAACTTGACCACTAAAATCGCTATACATACTACAGTTTCATTCACATACACACACACACACACACACACACACCCACACACACACACACACACACACACACACACACACACACACACACACACACACAGTTAAGTTAAGGTGGTGAGCAATGGTAGGATGTCCTAGAGGGGGCCGAGCAGTAACCAAGAGGTCGCTGGTTGGATGCCCACCATCTCTACACATTGTGTCCTTGAGCAAGGCACTGTTATAGGACCTGCACTGTGCTATGGCTGACCCTGTGCTCTGACCCCCTCTGGAGTGTTCTAGGTACATTATTACTTTAAAAAAAAAAGTAATAAATGACTATTGAATCTGAATGCCACCCTGAAGGAACGAGGGCCAACTCCTCGGTTCCACAGATTCCCTGGAAGAAAACGATTTATTTCTTTATGTATTCCTGATGTTAACAACTTAAAGGTGCTGCTAGGAACTTTTCAATATTTCTGAAACAGTCAAATTTGTTCCTCTGATGATCATAAATGACATGTAACAGCAAAACGAGACCATCAATGGCAGTGCAAAGAATGGTTTTTTCTAGATGTTTTTTTCCTCAAGGCCTTTGTCATGGGTAAACTATTGATACGAACTGAAATAAGTTAATACTCACATTACCTCAGGGGACAAAGCTGTGTCAAAATATAATAAATAATAATAATAATAATAATAATAATAATAATAATAATAATAATAATAATAATAATAATAATAATAATGATAATAATAATAATAATAATAATAATAATAATAATAATAATAATAATAATAATAATAATAATAATAATAATGATAATAATAATAATAATGATAATAATAATAATAATAATAATAATAATAATAATAATAATAATAATAATGATAATAATAATAATAATAATAATAATAATAATAATAATAATAATAATAACAATAATAATAATACTCATAATCATAATCATGATAATAATAATTAATCAAATCTATTTATACAGACTTGAAACTGAACACTCCTATGTCTACACTCACTTTAAACTCTTTCTCCCGTTGACTGGACAAGTCGGTGAGGGACACAGTTGGAGCGACTTTCTCCTCCTCCATTTTGGATCTGGTGGCTGGAACCTTGTT
>OX442357.1:1025583-1045583 GCA_949357725.1 Hyperoplus immaculatus | reverse complement strand
AAATGAAAAAATCTCCTACAAATAGACGATCGGTCTCATCATCATGTCCTTACATGGGTGTTTTCGCTACTTCCCCAGTGACCCCTAAACCTTTAGAGTCTATCTGCTCAGCAACTCTTTGGTGAATAGAGGCTATTTAAATCCACCACCCTCTGATAGTGAGAAAGCACGGATAATCATATTTGTAATGATGTATAATGTGTGTGAGCGCACGGTGAAACAAAGGCTGTGATTAGCAGATGAGAGAGAACGTGTAGCGTGTGGACTTTTAATGCTTCGATAATTGGATAATTCAGAATCACAATGAGTCTAATTCTTATTGTAATACGAGATCAGAACCAGCGTTTTGTATGTAGATAAGGTGTGTGTGTGTGTGTGTGTGTGTGTGTGTGGGTGTGTCTCTCTGTGTGGTTGTGTATGTGGTGTGTGTGTGTGTGTGTGTGTGTGTGTGTGTGTGTGTGTGTGTGTGTGTGTGTGTGTGTGTCTGTCTGTCTGTCTATCTGTGTGTTTGTGTGTCTCTCTGTGTGGTTGTGTGTGTGTGTGTGTGTGTCTGTGTGGTTGTATGTGTGTTTGTGTGTGTGTGTGTGTGTGTGTGTGAGAGAGAGAAAAAGAGAGATAGGGAGAAAGAGAGAGAGAGAGAGAGAGAGAGAGAGAGAGAGAGAGAGAGAGAGAGAGAGAGAGAGAGAGAGAGACGTTTGCTATGGAGATAGGTGTTTGAATCAGTAAATTGTTTTCGATGTATCTGCTCTCAACCAGGCATATCTCAGCTGGTGTATTGTTCCGTGGGATTATTTGACTAATTTAATTGTCCGCGGTGTCTGTCGGTGGCGTGCAGACATGGAAATCCAATGTACCATACAGCTACGGTGCCCACCATCTCTACCATTGTGTCCTTGAGCAAGGCACTGAAAACGCCATGGGCTCCACTGCTGTTTTGTACGGTATGAATCTAGGTGGGGCTTACTTAAACTGCAGACGAAAATGGTAACCGCAGTTCCAGATACATGTAAATTACAATGGAGTAGGATGTTTTCTCTATATTTGCCTATGCTATTTCTGATATTATGTTATATTCACTGTGCTTGAAAATAACTTTGTATTTGCATTGTAACAATGTTAAGAATGTATGTATGTGCTTTATGAATAATTACATGTAAAACCGTAGATGTAGAATGTTTTTTTTTCTTTGTAGCTGAACAGTTAGGTCGCCAATCCATGAAGTGATTACACACTCACACACACACACACAGCACGCACACACACACACACACACACACACACACACACACACACACACACACACACACACCACACTGATAATGCCCTCTAAGATTGCACAGTAGAAAATCATCATGATGTGGCTGCTAACACCTCACAACCATTTATAGTCTCCGCACAGAGACATTGGATATAGAAGGAGCCTGGACCCTCTTCAGACCTGTTGTTTATATTCAAAATGCCAGAGTGATGTGAACATGCATCACCACCTGACATCTACACCTGGCCGGGTCAACGGTCCACAGCGGTGTCATCTGTCATGTGAAGGGGATTCGGTGACATCACAAGAGAAGACTGTGGCTGTGTCGGAAAAGCCCTACTGACGTCCTACTCATACTAAGGTCCTACTTATACTAAGGTCCGATTCATACTGAAAGCCCTACTAACGTCCTACTCATACTAAGGTCCGATTCATACTGAAAGCCCTACTAACATCCTACTCATACTAAGGTCCTACTTATACTAAGGTCCGATTCATACTAAAAGCCCTACTGACGTCCTACTCATACTAACGTCCTACTCATACTAAGGTCCTACTCATACTAAAAGCCCTACTAACGTCCTACTCATACTAAGGTCCTACTCATACTAAGGTCCTACTCATACTAAAAGCCCTACTAACGTCCTACTCATACTAAGGTCCAATTCATACTAAAAGCCCTACTAACGTCCTACTCATACTAAGGTCCGATTCATATTAAGAGCCCTACTAACGTCCTACTCATACTAAGGTCCTACTCACACTGAAAGCCCTACTAACATCCTACTCATACTAAGGTCCGATTCATACTAAAAGCCCTACTAACATCCTACTCATACTAAGGTCCTACTTATACTAAGGTCCGATTCATACTAAAAGCCCTACTAACGTCCTCCCTCCTAATACTCAACAACATATACTACACACTGTGGATTTAAATCCCTAGTGCTCAGAGCTGAGGGAGTTTAACCCACACCTGTGTCCACAGCATCAACCGGTTAAAGACCTACTTCACCGGTGGGAATATGAAGGTGTATTGAACTCTGAGATCCTATGTAGTACAGTTGTGCAAACATCTTAGAAATCGGTTCATCCTAGCCTGAGAAAAGGCAGAAAGGGTGTTTTATGGTCTCACTGTCTAACCCTACATTTTGTTGTAATGTTGCAGGTTAGGATTAACAGGACAGCTGGGCCAAGGGAAGACTGTGCCAATAGATTCTACACACTGCCCCTTTAACCCTGAGGGCTGAAGAAGACATTAAAAACGCCGTTAATATAAAGACAGCTGAGCCTTCTGTGATGTAAGGGGGGAAGTGGAACGAGAAGCGAATGGTATAGTGGACTCAACGGGCCATTAACTATGACAGGGCCAAGGACACAGCCCACCAAAGCCTTAGCTCTCCATGGCAACATTAACTGTACACAGGAATACAGAGGGAATCCCTACACAATACACTTAATGGTCCAGGTATTTTGTGAGAAAATATGGGTGTATATAATATCGGAAAATATTCAGGGCCCCAAACTGTATGAGTGTACCAAGTTTCATGCTTTTTTGAAATGGGTAACAATTTGGCACATAACCTCTACCATAAAACAGTACTTTAGGAAGCCGAAAATTGGTATAAAGGTGTGGTTAAGAAAGCCCTTAGAAAACCACTTTCCACCACATGGATTCCTTAAGACTTTTAGTATGTTATTAGTTACATATTCATGAGTCAAAAGCAGTTGGAATGGTTTCTGTTGCAATTCTTGAGAGGTCAGGTGATATCATGCCTGGACTATAAGGCTAGACACTGCAGGTGAATAGGGAAGCATTCTTTTCACTTATAGACATAATTTTAAAACTTTTCCAGTTGATTGCTGACATTAGAACAATGCATTGTTGTATTATAATTTCAGAATTGTTTGAATAAATAGGCACATTTGGTGATATCTGAGTAAAAAGTCAAAATCTTTATTTATTTTTTATCAACATATTGGAGTCCAATGTTTTCACAGAACGGATTTTGGATATATTATAAATGAAAAAAAATACAATATACAGGTCTTAAAAATGCATTTTTCTGCATGCTTTCAAGAATAAATTGTATCATAAATCAGGCAATTAACAACATGAGAACACATCAGGCTGTAATAACCTTGAAAAAACAATATTATCCTGCAGCGTCTCGCCTCAACGGTATTAACACTGTCCTACACACACACACACACACACACACACACACACACACACACACACACACTCACATACACACACACACACTCACACGCACACACACACACCAACCACACACACACACACATATATATATACACATTACAAAGCAGTTGTCCCATTGGTATTCAGTGTGTGAGGTAATGTGTGTGCTCCCAGTACAGAGGTAAATGAGACACGGCCCTCACCCATCATTACTGGAGATTGGTTCAATCACAGCTACATGGATCCCACCACCTGCTTCCAATTTAGCAATTTAGAACAACCGGTGGAACAAAAACTAAACCAGTTATGTTGCAATAAAGATGATACAACAGTTTAGTTTTCTCCGGGGAAAGAACATTAGTAGTTATATTTAGATTTAGGACTAAGACACGGGCTGTATTCCAAAAGCGATTCTGACGTCCTACTCATACTAAAAGCCCTACTAACGTCCTACTCATACTAAAAGCCCTACTAACGTCCTACTCATACTAAAAGCCATTCTAACGTCCTACTCATACTAAAAGCCCTACTAACGTCCTACTCATACTAAAAGCCCTACTAACGTCCTACTCATACTAAAAGCCCTACTAACGTCCTACTAATACTAAAAGCCATTCTAAAGTCCTACTCATACTAAAAGCCCTACTAACGTCCTACTCATACTAAAAGCCCTACTAACGTCCTACTCATACTAAAAGCCATTCTAACGTCCTACTCATACTAAAAGCCCTACTAACGTCCTACTCATACTAAAAGCCCTACTAACGTCCTACTCATACTAAAAGCCCTACTAACGTCCTACTCATACTCATTTTGAATTAAATTTGAGTATGTGACAGTTGTTTATGTGAGTTTGTATTGGCGAAAAATGCCCGGATGAGTACAAACTTCCGGGAAGATTTCGTGTATGGATCGATAGGTATATTTTCCTACTCAACCACCCCACAATGCATTGCATCTTTTCAAATGCCATAGAAGTTTATTTTTTAATTCTTTATTGCTTCTGTATACTTCAGTGTAACCGGTCCGATGAACCTCGCATACACAATGGATGGTTAAGTAGACAGTATGTAGTATATACATGTTGAGCATGTAGGAGGGAGGACGTTAGTAGGACTTTTCGAACACAACCATGTTATGAAAGCAGGCTTAAAAAAAGGCTTTGTTTTTGCCTGCAGTGTCTGGCCTTAGTACATACGTTTGCACTTTTATTCAAGTAATATTTTAAATGCACGACTATTCCTAACAGAGTGACAGTATTTATTCTTTACTACGGTTGCTATGGCCATTGACTGTTACACATTTTCGATCTGAAGCTTTTACTGAAATAGTCCCTGCGTTCCAATCCCCATACTTCCCTACTACTTAGTATGCCAGAAAAAGATTTAGGATGTCCCAATACATGCAAGTCAATTGTAGTATGCTGAAAACACATAATTTCCCTACTAACTCCAATAGCATTTTGGAGTATTCGTCTTTATTCTTGACATTTCTCGACATAATGAAAAAAAAATCTTCCTTATCTGAATTGTTTTTTCTCTCCTGTGGCCCTAGGCAAGGCAAGGCAAGGCAATTTTATTTATAGAGCACATTTCAGGCACAGGGCCACTCAAGGTGCTTCACAGGGTTAAAATCAAATAAAGAATACAAATACAAAAAAAAAAAAAAAAAAAAAAAAATGAACAAATTTAAAACATGGATAAAAATACAACATTTAAATAAAAGAATTAAAACATTTTACCAAAAAAAAAAAAAAAAAAAAAATTACAGGTTAAAAGGGAAACAAGAACGTTTTGAGACCCGATTTAAAAGAGCTGAGAGTCTCAGCGGACCTCAGACTCTCTGGCAGTCCGTTCCAGACATTGGGCGCATAAACGCTGAATGCCGCCTCTCCCTGTTTAGTCCTAGCTCTGGGGACTTTTAAAAGACCTGTCCCAGACGACCTAAGGGCTCTGGGCGGCTCATAACGTATCAGCAGATCAGTAATGTATTTTGGCCCTAAACCATTTAAGGCTTTGTAGACCATCATCGATATTTTAAAATCAATTCTTTGCGTGACAGGAAGCCAGTGTAAAGACCTAAGAACTGGGGTAATGTGATCTACTTTTTTGGTCCTAGTGAGGACTCGAGCAGCAGCGTTCTGAATTAGCTGAAGCTGTCTGATTGATTTTTTAGGAAGGCCTGCAAAGACACTATTACAGTAGTCAAGTCTACTAAAAATAAATGCATGGACAAGTTTTTCTAAGTCCTGCTGAGATATTAGCCCTTTAATTCTCGATATATTTTTAAGGTGGTAGTAGGCTGACTTAGTAATTGATTTAATGTGTTTTTTGAAATTCAAGTCGGAATCTATCACTACTCCAAGATTTCTAGCTTGGTGTGTGCTTTCTAACATAACAGATTTAAGCTGTGCGCTGACTTTTGATTGTTCATCCCTGGCACCAAAGACAATTACTTCAGTTTTGTCGCTGTTTAATTGAAGAAAGTTTTGGCACATCCAGTCATTGATTTGTTCAATGCATTTACTTAGTGCTTGAATCGGACCATAGTCTCCTGGTGATATGGTTATGTAAATTTGTGTGTCGTCTGCATAATTATGGTAACATAATTTGTTTTTGTTCATAATCTGAGCTAGCGGTAGCATGTATATGTTAAACAGAAGAGGCCCAAGAATGGAACCTTGGGGGACCCCGCATGTAATATTTGTTCGCTCGGATGTGAAATTGCCTATTGACACATAGTAGTCTCTTTCCTTTAAGTATGATTCAAACCAGTTTAGCACAGTTCCAGAAAGTCCAACCCAGTTTGCAAGTCGATCTAGCAATATGCTGTGGTCAACTGTGTCGAACGCAGCACTGAGATCCAATAAAACTAATACAGAGCTTTTGCCACTGTCTGTGTTTAAGTGGATGTCATTGAGGACCTTAACCAGAGCAGTCTCAGTGCTGTGGTGTTGTCGAAAACCTGACTGAAAGACATCAAAGCAGTTATTCATTGCTAAGTAGTTATTTAGCTGATGATGAACAGCTTTTTCAATGATCTTGCTTAAAAATGGTAGGTTGGATATCGGCCTATAATTGTTCATGAGTGATGTATCTAGATTTTTCTTTTTTAGGAGTGGCTTGATGACAGCTGTTTTCAGGGCCTGTGGGAATACACCAGTGCGAAGGGACATATTGACAATTTCTAGGACATCTGAGGCCATACAGCTAAAAACAGTTTTAAAGAAGCCTGTGGGCAGAATGTCAAGGCAACAGGAGGAGGAGTTCAGGTGTTGTATAATGTCATCCAGGTTTTTCTTGTTTATCAGAAAAAACTCTGTCATGGCATCTGAATTTGTTTTAAATGGGTACAGAGATAAAACATATCTTGAACCTGGTATTGATGCAGTGACAGCTTGTCTTATTTTATGAATTTTCTCAGTAAAGAAGGAGGCAAATTCATTGCAGGCCCTCGTGGAAAGATGCTCAGACGCTACTGACACAGGAGGGTTTGTTAGCCTGTCAACAGCAGCAAACAGGGCATGTGCATTGTTGCTGTTTTTGGTGATGATGTCAGAGAAGAAAGACTGTCTTGCATTTCTTAGTTCTAGATTAAACGTGCGTAGTTTCTCTTTGAAGATGTTATAGTGAACATTTAGATTTGTTTTTCGCCACCTGCGTTCTGCTTTACGGCACTCTCTTTTTTCAATTCTGACCTGAGGGGTATTTCTCCAGGGGGACCTTTTTTTACCAGAGATGATTTTCACCTTGGTGGGTGCAATAGCATCGATAACATTTGTAATTTTTGAGTTGAAGTTACATACAAGCTCATTAACTGAGATACAGGGGAGGAGCGGGGACAGAGAAAATGCCTGGATAAATTGTTCACTCGTGTTTTCAGTAATATACCGTTTTTTGATAACCTTTGTTTTTGCAGTTGTGTTCAAAGATATTGTACTCCCAAAAAACAAACATGAATGGTCGGAGAGACCCACATCAGACACTAAAAGGTTTGAAATGTCCAGGCCCTTTGAAATTAATAAGTCCAGGGTGTGACCTTTGTTATGTGTAGGCTGGTTTACGTGTTGGGAGAGTCCAAAATTTTCCAGTACATAGCATAGTTCTTTAGCACTTCTGTCCTCGGGTTTGTCCACATGTATATTAAAATCCCCAACAATCAATAAACAGTCAAACTCCATACAGATTACAGACAGTAGTCCAGTAAGGTCATCAAAAAAGTTTGCACAGTATTTAGGTGGCCTGTAGATATTAATAACAATAGCTTGAGAGGCTGAATTTAACTTGAGAGCCACATATTCAAATGAAACAAAGTTTCCATAAAACATCTTTTTGCATGTTAAAGATTCATTAAATAAAATAGCAACTCCACCACCTTTCCTATGAGCTCTGGCCTCACTCTCGAAAGTGTAGTTGGGGGGGGTTGACTCGATAAGAACAGCTGAGCTGTTGTCTGGGTCCAACCAAGTTTCAGTTAAAAACATAAAATCAAGATTGTGCTTGGTAATAAAATCATTAATTAAAAATGTTTTACCTGACAAAGATCTGATGTTTAACAAGGCCAGACTCAGTGTGTTTGAATGTGAAGCATTGTCAGCCCTATTTACTACAGCAGACTGTGGCTGAAGGGGAATGGATACCAAGTTTGACAGGTTTGCAGTATTAAAGTGACAAGTGTTTCTTGTACGTATTGTCGGGTTAGTCACATAAACAGCAACAGTATGGGGAGGTGAAGTAGCCAGTAATCTACATGGTGATGCCGGAGGTGGACAGTAGCTGGGGGAGCTAGTCACACAAACCGCAGTATGGGTCACTGGCGATGAAGGATTGAAACCCAGTCCATGTTTTCTGTCCTGCCTGGTGAGCTGCTGCCCGACAGAAGCGGTGAATGGCCCAACAGCGGGCGAGTCCCGATGACGTGGCAGAGGCAACCGGACGAATGGGAAGGAGATGCTGATGTTGTATCCTTTCCCCTCAGCCGTCTCAGTGGACAAGACGGATGGGATGAAGCCGGCAGCCTTAAAATCCACTCCGCGCAGGTTGTAATCCACTCCATGAAATCCATCCAGCCGGGACTGCGGGGATCTCGCGATGTTGTGTCCTTTGCCCTCAGCCGTCTCAGTGGACAAGACGGATGGGATGAAGCCGGCAGGCTGACCATAAATAAAGTTTCTCCCTGAGCCTCTGTGTATATATCGAGGTCTACGCAATAGTCCTAGCTGCTTTATGGTGGAAATACAGGGTGGGATGGAGCGGTTGTTGTACTTCAGCAGCTGTGAGGCGAAGTAGGTCAACATCGAACCAGCCAGAGTGATGTTAGCCTGTTAGCAGCTAGGTACGGACCCGAAGCAGTTGGAGAAGAGCTGAGAGGCAGTGTAGAAAAAGTGTCGAAAAATCCACGATGAGACTGTAGAGACAGCTTTGCAGGTTGCCCGGGGCATATTCCTCACCAGGATCACCGAAGAAAACGCCAGTAGTGACCAGGAAAATGTCACTACTACTACTTGTTTTTAGCCGTTGCTAGGGACGCCAAAATAGCAAGTGAGCTACACGGCTCCTCCACAACAACACCGGAACAACCAAAGACAGTCCACAAGCCTGCTTTTCGATGTTGGTGTAGCCCGCAGGGAACCAAGAAGAGACCAAAGGTCCACAAAAAAATCACTTTTAAAATAAAATTGGCCAAAATTGGCCCAAAAATAGCTTGGAGAAGCGGCGAACAGACAGCGCCAGCGTCCTCTCCAGCTGATGTTTTTTTTCAAGCACCTTAAAACTCTTCTGTACTTTAGTATGTAGTGTAGTGAAATGAAAGAGTATGTGATTTGGAACGCAGGGAAAGATAAACCAGTAGGTAGAAAATCATTCATACAAACCCATCGTTTAGTGCTTCACAGAAAATATATATATAGAAACACATGTACACACTCCACAACACTTGTCCACCCACTTGCAAGGGCCTATTTTTTACCCATTGTGAAAGGAGACAGATCACACACACACACACACACACACACACACACACACATAGACACACACACACACACACACACACACACACACACACACACACACACACACACACACACACACACACACACACACACACACACACACACACACACACACACTGTTTTAAGGAGAATCTGTATAGTGCTCACCCCTACTCGGCCCCGGATTGATTTTATGTGGCGTTCCAAGAGCACAGCAGCATAATGAGATCACAGCATGCATTTTTCATGGACAGGATGAAAGAGCCACCGACACACACACACACACACACACACAACACACACACACACACACACACACACACACACACACACACACACACACGGGCAAATCATTTACATTTCAAATAAACTGCAGCAACCCACGTAACTCCCCAAAACATTGAAGAAATAGATCTATGGCTGTGTTCGGAAAGCCATAATAACGTCCTCCCTCCTACATACTCAACATCTATATACTACATACTGTCTACTCAAAGATCTATTGTGTATGCGAGGTGCGTAAAGTGCATTCACACTGAAGTATACTCAAGCAATAAAGAATTTTTTCTTTTTCTTATAAGATTCCGGCCGTTTAGACGCTGTTTAGCGTATTACCGCCCACAGGTTAGATATAGAACTAGATTTTTACATACAGTCCTGTGTTGTGCAGGAAATGCAGAATTGTAAATAAAGAATAAGAAAAAAAACCTTCCTTGTCGTTTGAAAAGACGCGATGCATTGTGGGGCGGTTGAGTAGGAAAATTATCCAATCGATCCATACACAAAATCTTCTTGGAAGTTAGTACTCATCCGGGCAATTCTCGCATACCCAAACTCGCATACCCAAACTCGCATACCCAAACCGTCACATACTTAAATTGAAGTCAAAATGAGTAGTATGACTTTCCGAACACAGCCAATCTCTTCCCTCACTTCGCTGCCTCTAAAGTGATGACAATTACCTTCAATATCGGCATGACTAAAGGGTTAAAATTCAAAATGCTTTTTTCTCTCACTGCATAACATATTAAAGGTTCTCCGACGAACTTTCAATTTGTCTTAATTCTAGCGCCCCCTTTGGAAAAAGTGTTTTTACTACGCCAGTAAACGTGGGTGAGCGTATATCCATGACAAAGGCATAAAGAAAAACTATATAAAAATAGCATTCTTTGCACTGATGGTCTCGTTTGCTGTTACATGTAATTTATGATCATCAGAGGAAAAAAATTGACAGTTTCAGAAATGTTTCAGTTTAAAAGATCCTCGTAGCTGCTTTAATGTCGTTGTTATTTGTGTGCACATACTTGATCTGTCTTATACATTATCACAAATAAAAAATAATAACACACACACACACACACACACACACACACACACACACACACACACACACACACACACACACACACACACACACACACACACACCACACTGTGTAAGGATTAGAATGCATTCAAAAATATGCCTTAGCCTTCAAAGTAAGACCGTCAATCCGCAGAGAAAATAATATACAGAAGAGAATTAGGGTCACGGGGAAGACATTTTCTTTTAAATGACGTTTTTATACATTATGCACTTTGAGAAAAATGTTGAAATGTTGAGAACAGCCTTAACAGTTCAAGTCTGCAGTAAAACTGAAAAGAGAGTTACAGATTCAAACTTCCAGGATCAATAACTCATAAGCAAAAACATTATTTAAACCCAAACGCAAACGCATCTTTGCTTTATCGTCATAAGGCAGACAATGGGCTACAACCTCATTTTCACTCACACACACACACACATTCATGCACGCACACACACACACACATACACACACACACACACACACACACACACACACACACACACACACACACACACACACACACACACACACACACACACACACACACACACACACAGAGACTTCCTCTAAGCTCCACACTTCTGTAATAACTGCACTGCACTGTATCAGAGTGAAGGTATTGAATATTTTTCCCATCGGCCGTGAATAGACTTGAGGCCATTTCCTCTGGCTGTGACAGAGAGGAGACAGCACAATAGCAGTGATTACCCTCTGATAAAAAAAGGAAGGGGGTAATTTCATTGCAGTAGGCAGGTGCTGCAGTGGGTGTGTGTGTGTGTGTGTGTGTGTTTATGTGTGTGTGTGTGTGTGTGCGTGTGCGTGTGTGTGTGTGTGTGTGTGGAGCCTCGAGCAGATTTCTTGATGTTGAGGCACGTTTCAACATGTGACACGTGCTTGGCTCAATATCGTTATCAATTTGTTTTTGCTGTGATGTTTTTCTATACTTTCTACAGTGGTCGGTAGGCAATGCTGCTAGCCTGGTCCTACCAGACCATCGTACTTCATCTCATTTGTACAGAAGGTCTGGAATCGCTCAATTGACAAACGTTAACTCACTTGAAGGCGGGGTGTCTGTTGAAGTTTAAAACTATTGGATCTGCCCAGTGCCACTCTGGATCTGCCAACCAATCGCATAACGTTTGGTCGTGACGTATGTCATGCTCCGGCTTCTGACTACAACTGAAACTGGTGCACGACCTCAACGTCATTGTTTTCAGCCACTCCCTCTGTTCGCTGATTGGACAAGTAAAAATCTGGCAGAGAAAACCCACTAATATACCGTGGACCCAGACTGACCACTGAAGGGAAATGAAAATTGAGAAGAAGTAGGTAGGCGGGAGGTGCCAGGCTAAGGCAATGCTGTAAAGGAGGTAAAGCTCCTAAGAAGATTTACTATGGTACAAGGTCACTGAGACCTCACAACATGTAAAGGTCACAGTAACCTTTGACCTTTGACCTCCAAAATCTACTCAGTTCATCTTTGAGTCAGAGTCGACATCTCAAACTTTAAAGAGGACCTATTATACTACTTTTCTGGTCTTAATTTCTTGTTAAAAACTGCTATAGAGCAACCTGACACAAATCACATCACAAAAAACTATGTAGATTTTCGGGACACTCTTCCTCTTACCCTAGCGAGCACAGCAGTCTCTCTCTACACACTGCTTTGAGCTTCTCCGCCCCTCCCCCCCCTGCTGCAAACCCCACTCCATTGTGATTGGTTACCTTCCTTCCAGCAGCGGGAAATTTCCAGGAAGGTGGGGGCATGCAGCCGGAGCTTGCCTGAGCGGCAGCATTACCATATATGGAAACATGACAGAAACGACCCCAGCGTGACAGAAACAATCCGGAAATTTGAACGAGTTCGGCTCGACCGGCTGCCATAGTGTTTAGTGCTCTGCACAGCCACCCCAGACGGTCAGCAGGGAATACGTCAAAATGCATATACGTAATTATTTGATACTCTAGTATGGTTAAACATGACTATAAATCATTATAACAACGTTTATAGGTCATAAAAGTCGAAAAGTATCACAGGTCCTCTTTAATAAAAATCCCTCAAACGTTCATGAGGTATTACGTTCACAACAAATTAGGTCACAGTAACTTTGACCTCCAAACTCGTATCAGGTTTTCCTTGAATTAGAGTGGCCGTTTGACTGTTTCATTAGCATTAAAAAAGTTCCTTGTAAGAGATTTCAATGGCTTTACAACACGCATACAACAGCAAAACAAACGTGTACTTCAGTGGTAGGAGTGAAAGTATGGAATTCTCTGCAACGTGACCTACAGCAATGTACAAATATATTTCAGTTTAAAAAACGATTTAAAGAGCAAACAATGAATTTGTATGAGCACTTCTAGAAATTGATGATTTCTATATCGATGGTTGTGATCATGGTTTGCTTTGTTTTGGAATCAGTTTCAGATTGATGTTTTGGTTTCCATTTTGTTTCCTTTCTTATCGTCATGCACTGACATGAGTTGACATGTAGAGGGGTGTTTGTTTTGTTTCGAGGGGGCAGGAAATATAAGATATTCTTCACCCTGCCTCCTTTTCTTCATGGTTTTATGGATTGTACATGTGAGAATGTTGAAATGAGTTTTGTTGGAAGACATCCATGCACGAAATAAACATGAATCAAATCAAATATTGGATATTTTAGTCTAAAGTGGTGAGCCAGCCGTCACAGCTACAAAAAACTAAAATAAACTAAAAAGGAATCATGAGTGATAGGGGTCCGGGAAAATAGCTAAATACAGGAGAGAACAGCAGTGGGAAAGCTGCAAAGATTTCAGGGGAAAAAATGCAGAATATAGTTATAAACAAGAGGAGACATTTAATTTGACATTCACTAGAAATATGTGGATTTTAACCCTATTTTGCCAACGTCATTTATCAAAAAGGTCATTCTCGAGGGAGAATACATTCCACTTGACCAAAAGTAATTGGGTTTTTATATAGACCACAGTCTGGGGTTTATAGGATTCCTCTGAGATTTATTTATTTATTTACCACCATAATCTCCGTAGCGTCTCAATTGCTTTTGGGTTATTTTTGTGGGTTAATTTTTTCCAAAGAAGCCTTAGATATTCCCGCTATACAGGCTGTATCCTGATTGAGTGACAGCTGACGCATTTTTTTATGCATAAGGACGCAATCGCATACTGACAAGACCACGAAAAAATAAATATATACTTTTAATAGCTATGGGTTTTTTTTAAGATTTTTTCTTGTCATTTTCAAGCTTTATTAGATAGAACAGAGTTGAAATGGGGAGACAGAGAGAGAGAGGGGGGGGGGGGGGGGATGACCTGCAGTAAGTGTCCACGGGTCGGATTTGAACCCGCAACCACTGCAACGAAGGCCTGAGCCATAAAATAGCTATGGGGTTTTTGACAGTCGTGATGCAAAATGAAAAAAATGAAAAATAAAAATTGTAAACGTAATTCTTATGAAAATAAGCAAAGAAAACCGTTGTGGGAAGAGTAGGCAAGTACAGACAGACACACAGACAGACAGACACGCACACACACATGCACGCACACAAACACCAAGTGCAATCTTACACCAGAAAATTGCTCACAAAGGCAGCAGCATAAATATATATACAATATCTTCATCATAATTATTATGGAGTGACACATAGTGCGTCAGTGTTAACACGTGACTGTTAACGAGGAAAAATGTTATGACTTATTGCGTTATAGCGTTGCTATTGTAGAAAGGGATTTTAATTGGCAGTGTGGGCACGGGAAAAACAACATTCATATGTACAAGACATGGTAGCAGCTGTGTGATTGTGTGTGTGTGTCTGTGTGTCTGTGTGTGTGTGTGTGTGTGTGTGTGTGTGTACGTGTGTGTGTGTGTGTGTGTGTGTGTGTCTGTGTGTCTGTGTGTGTGTGTGTGTGAGGATGTGTGTGTGTGTGTGTGTGTGTGAGGATGTGTGTTGAGATAAATGCCATCTGCGTTGTTTACAAAGTAAAAAGTCTATAATTGGGATGAGATGTTAACTAGTTTTTCATTTAAAGCTGCAGTGTGTACAATTTTGGGTTTTATTTTCTAGCAGATTTGGTAGAAAGTAATTATAATATCCATAAGTACATTTAATTTAGTGCATAATAGCTGAACATTTTTTTTTAATTATAATTTTTTCCCTTAGAAAGGGTCTCATATATGTCCATATCTCTGCATATTTTGGACCAAGGCCTAGTGCCGCCATCTTGAAAGTGTCATAGTTGGAATGTCATCAGGTGCATTGTTTAAAATGTAGAATTGTTCTTGTCCTTGAAGGCCACTGTAGCTTCTGTTATTATTCTAAAGGGTTGGGGTTACCCAGGGAGCGTTGCATTCTAGAACTTTGTAGAACTTTCTTGATGATGTCATATTACACACTGCACCTTTAATTCTTATTTTTTTCATAGAGCCCAATTTATTGTTTGAATTGTGAAGATTAATCTAATGGTAGCAATGTTTAACGTAATATGATCGATGCAGGCATACATGACATGAGTTAAAGGTGGAGTCAGAGGCTACAGGTCAGAAACACTGTGGCGTAGTGGATAGAGCGCGTACCATATTGGCTCCGGCCTTCGTTGCAGTAATCGCGGGTTCAAATCCGACCCGTGGACCTTTACTGCAGGTCATCCCACCTCTCTCTCTCTCTCTGTCTCTCTGTCTCCCCATTTCAACTCTGTACTGTCTAATACAGCTTGAAAAATGCCAAAAATAAAAATAAATAAATAATAATAATAAACTAGAAATGCAATTCCTGAAGAAATTGCGGTGTGAATGCTGCGCTGCTGAACTGAAGCTGATGCTGAATAAACTTCACTGCTGAATGTTGATGAAGAACGAAGGATGAATATATCTGAATGAACAGAATGGTTGAACAATAGAATGTTTGAAAAATGTGGAATATTTGGAAGTTTGAATGGACTTTTCAGATGAACTTATGAATTAATTATGACCTTAAACTATGATAAATGTTATCAGTTCATCTTTGAGTCAGAATCAACATTTGTGCAAAATTTGAAGAAAAACCGTGGAAGCGTTCATAAAATACTGCAGTCACAAAAGGCAACGTCACAGTGACCTTTAAATTTGACCTTTGAACTCCTATGAGGTCATTAGTGAATCATAATCAACATATGTGCACATTTTTAAGAAAATCTGTGTAAGTCTAAAATTAAGCGCCAGCCGGGATTTGAACCACCGACCTTTGTATTTCAGGGTTAATCGACTATGCACTCTTCCACCCGCAGTTAGTAACTCATGTAACTCATGTTCCCAGTCAGACGTCGCCTGGCATTCCCAGCGCTGGCAAATTAAATTTGCTGCGCGTGTTGGTCTGGACACGCTCCGTTGAAGCTTTATCAAGAAAACCAGAAATCTGGCTGGTGGTTTCAATTGGTTTCAATCTAATATGGGCGTGCCAGAGCCCTTTATATGGTACTCCGGGGAGGACGTAACCGGATGACGACAGTGACGTGCATGCGCCGTCGAAGCCGTGATAGTAAACATCAAAGATGGCTGCGGATATGTTGTGTGAGTTTGAGACTGCTTTGGCCTCGACCCTTAACGATTTGGAAGACGGCACTCAAATCTTTCATTAGCAAGTAAGTGGAATGTTCTGTTTTGCCGACCGACAACGGCAAACGTTTAATTTAACAGTTTAACAGCTGTTTGCTAAACGAAAGGGGCTTACGTCACCTTGTGCATCGCTCTGATTGGTTGTAGTGCTATCCAACTGCATGCAGTGGCATTTGAAATGCACAAGTAGGAGCCGCCCCTTAAGTTGGAAATTACAATTGATCGTGCCCAGACCCTCTATCGTTCAAGATATCAGGGTCTGGATTTCCAGGCTAAGTCAGATGCACATTTAGCAGGATAAAATTTGATGGCAAACACTTATCTTGAACCTGTGACCTTTGAGACCCCAATCCAAAGCACTTTCCAGTACACCACCAGATTTGTGTTATAAGGAGGAGAGGAGGTGATATTTTAAAAGGTAAGACTGAAAGACTTGCCCTGGTCAGACGGAAACGGAGAAACCTAGTGAGACACTAGTTTGTTCAGTGTTTATTTCTCACCATAAAATAAAATTTCACCACATTATTATTTTAAACCGCAATATTCAAATTTGATAATACCTATCACTTTACCTTCAAGTCCCAGTTATTTTATGATAAACCTGTACACAAAACATTTCAGAAAGGATATCGATGATAATCTTATTGACCTCTTAAGATAGAGAAGATGGCATAATCAAATCAACAAGTGTAAAACAACATGTTTGTTCGAATATATGTTACATTGTAGGCTACCCTCTATGCATATGCATACCAATAACTGTGTCAGACACCTGTCAAAAGTAGGGCTGGAGCCTCCATCGATGCAGATCTTCTTTTGAATATTGTGTAGGAAACCCAGATGCATATATGTTGTTATATATTATATGATGTTATATAGTGATGCTAAATGATACCCAAGTGTCTGATAATGACGTACATGCATTTTAGACCCTTAGTGCCAAATTTCCTGGATTGCGTGAAGTTGAACCAAGCAAATTTTCCATGTATGGTCAATGGTCATGCTGCTACACGGCCTGTCCCTGTCCCTGCAGTCCGCTCAGTGTAACGGGAGGCCAGAGGGCGGTGCCTGATACTATCCGGTTACTTTGAGGGAACCTGGCCAATCAGAGCAGACCCCCTCTGTTCAAACAGAGGGCAGTTGTATTTAGTCTCTAAACAGAATGTTTAGGGGCAAAACTGTAGTACCAAAGTTAGATTGAAAAATCTCTAATGTTTTTCTTTGATTACATCTCTTCTGTTGCTCAATTCATGCTCAGCTGCTGATTATATAATGGATACGTCAACAAGACTGAACATTTTTAAATAATAAGCCCATTGTTAACATTCATTCTACAAGTGACCCACAGAAACTGAGAGAAATCTCCATCTGCTGGATGTCACACTTAATTATGCTTAAATTATGGATGATTATAGCATTAGGTTTTTTGGCTCCCCGTGGAGGAGGGAAAACTGTTATAAAACAACTTCAAAATTAAGAATTTGAAAATGGTTAAATTAATATGAATTGTACTGAGACGTTGAATAATGCCCACCTTCAAGTTAAATCAGATATAGTCTGTTAGAATATTTCAGCTAATTCACAATTTATTAAAGTGTTATTGGTACATCACAAATGTTAACCGCATAGAAAAAGGAAAAAATAAAAATCTGCAGATATAATATTTACAGTGTTGCTTTCCTCATCAGCCTTACACCCTCAAAGCATGTCAGGAAAAACTTCTTAAAAACCCTTATAAGGGAAAAAAAATAATTGAAGAAACCTTTAGGTAGGCCAAGTCTAAGAGGGATCCCCTACAGAGACGGCTGGGCATGAAATACTAGTTCTGGTTTGAATCTGTGATTGTCTGAAAGTCTTGTGCACAGTGTAGCTACTGTGGATGACACAATGCGTATCTGTGTATGGTGGTTAGTGGAAAGGAAACTCTCTTTTTCAGAAGTCATTCTTCAAGTGGCCAGATGAGGAAGGGCAGCACTTGTTTAACTCTTATAGGAAAGATGTTGAATATTTAAAAATGTCTTGATGAAATTATAATTGAAAGACATGAAAAGAAAATGATGTGTGAAATAGGCCTTCAAAGAGCAGAGTGTTTGCCCCATTTCAACTTTGCCTCTCCGAACTGTCTAATAAAGCGGAAAAAAGAAAAAAATAATCAAGAAAAAAAAGTGAAATTGCCCTTTAATGGGCAGAGTGAGTCACCAAGGTGAGTGTATGTCTTATTGAGGGTCTGTGATCAGGCAGAAATCCCACCTTTTAGAGGCCTCAGAGAGGTCATTTCATCCAAGACGTCACCTCAAACCGCTGCCTCTAACTGACGGACCGTGAGTCTAACTGACAAAATTATTTTATTGTTAGAACGAGAAGAATCTGATGAAGACACAGTGTGAAGATTATGTCTGTAATGTGAAGAATATGAGAACCAGAGCATTTTAAAGGTGTGGTACAGTATGCCTTTCTCCAGAAATGTCATGTCTCAGTTATCAAGGCGGCAGTTGGTTGGACACCATTTAGCTTGGAAGCCCAAACCTCCCATTGTGTAGGTCCGATTGCTTCAGTAGTCACATCTATGCGACCGGAAGAATATGTCCTACATTTTGATGTAAAAATTATCCACGTAGGGTTTCATTTGTGGGAGTGAGAGGCAGTTATGTGGAAGGTTTTGATGTATTTTTACACCAGTTCTACACTGTAACAGTTGGTTTCCCCACTCTGCCTCTGAACATTCCGTCCCATCCGGATCCCATTATAAATTTAGAAAGAGGTTGAAAAAAGCTTAAAACTAAAACTGTGTTTGTTCAAAGACAGTTGAAGATTTTAAAAAGTTGAATTAGTTTTTAATAGCTGTAATTAATGTGAATTGTTTAACGTTTGAATGGAGTCTCTAGCTGAAAAAATGCGGGAGGAGATAGGTTTCAAAGCAGAGGAAGTTTTAGCGGTTTGGAATGCTGCTCCTATCCGCTTCAATGTTAAATAATTTTTGTTTAATTGCTTATTAATTATGAAGTTATTAATTTTTTTGAAATTTTTGAATGAAAGCAATAATGTGAAAAATGGGCTGAATATGAGGATAGTTGAATATAGTTTGTGGAATGAAGCATGTTGAAGATATGGCCGGGCCTGAAAAGCGGGCGGAAGTAAAATAATAATAAATACGGTGAATATCAATGCTGTGAATGCTTTCAGCATTCACACCAAAAAACACTCACCCATTCATGTACTCACCCTGGCCCCTGAGTTCTCCCTCTGGACTCCACTGTCATTCTACAAACGTGTCTGAAAGCTGACACTAGACACTGGGGCGTTTCAAGTGTTTTCTTTCTTTATTCTCGTTAAAGCTATAGTGCGTAACTTCTGTGGCCCCCCGTGAGGAATTCGGAGAAATTACAACAACACTGTTAGTGCATCTACATGATGTAAAGCCTTCAGTGTTGGCTGATGGCTCATGGATTTTTATACCTTCTGCTGTACGTCCAGGTTTTTTCTTAGCAGTATAGAATCAACAACTGAAACATTTCTTGGGCTCTTATTGGGGATTTACTGAGCTCCTGCACCAGTGTCAAGGGGGGGAGAGGGGGGGGCAACACCAGCTTGTAAACGCCGCCATACTGA
>OX442357.1:1021352-1022883 GCA_949357725.1 Hyperoplus immaculatus | reverse complement strand
CTGATTGATTTAAAACCGCTTATCTGAAAGTGAAAGTGAAATGGAAAGGAAATGTCCATCCGTTAGGGGCCGTATCTCACTGGAAAATATCGAAAAAATATGATTATGATTTACTCAAAGCAAAAGAGGGCGGATATCAATGTATGATACAGGGTAAAAGATAAGTTACGTCTCTGTTTCCGTCCTTGTAACCCAGCGTATCTGTCATGATCCTGCTTGGGCCTCTAGGCCTGGTGGTGTTGGCCCAATCCCAAATGACTCCCTAGGCACTCCCCACTCCGTGAGCGAGTGTGACTCGCTTGTGGAGTCACACACGCGGCCTGTGAAGTGCCACTCGATCATTAAGGGCGAGGGCTATAACAACGGTGCGGCTTTCGCAAGCCCTCGCCTTTGCCAGACGGAAATAGGAAGAAGACACTAGTTTGTTAAGTCTTTTATTTCTCTCCCCTAAAATAGAATTCCACCACATTTATATTTGACCTGAAACACTCTTTACATTCATATTCAGCTACGCATGTAAGAGTAAAATGTAATAGGCTATTGAATAAAAACAAACTCACACTCCCATGCTTTTTTTGGCTGCATAATTTTATTTGTTGTTAAACATTTTCTAACTGCATATTCTTAATTTTACCAGCTCAGTCTGTAGTGGAGAAAACGGGTGGGGTGTTTGATCCGCTGTTTAATTATCCTTTTAGTTTACATGCACAGCATACAAAAACCAGGGAAAGAACAATAGTCTGCTAAAGCATGTATTCCACTTGTCATGATCTGCCATTACGACCGGCGAATCGCGGCAGTTAATTCGTGCATAAATTATAATGCACTGCAAGGGTGGTCATAAATAAGAAAAGTCATGCGCTCTAGCTGACTGACGTCACCCGCCGCTATTACTACCCCCTCATCGGCTGTAACAGAAACACAAATCTTACTAACATTTTAAGGAAATAATAATCACTGTCCCTTATTAACCTTGTGGGCATTTTCTTCATCTGCTTCGTTTTATCTTTTTCCACGCCTTGAAAATACACTAACGGTAGACAAGAGGCATAATCAAATCAACAAGTGTAAAACAACATGTTCGTTCCGATATTGTAGGCTACCCTCCGGTTCCGTCATTTAGGGCTATGCATAAAAATAATCAATCAAATGTCTGTTTGAGGTAAGAGTAGCTACGTTTCATTTATAATTCGGGAAACAAACTCCCTGGAACTCTCATTTGTAAGTTAGCTCCTCCATTCCGGACATAATTGATTGGCGGACACCTGTGTCAAACGTAGGGCTGAGCCAACGTCGATGCAGACTCGATGATCGAGGGCTTTATCACCCACTTACACTCGAGGCTCAATGGTTTGGGACGACACTCAATATGGCGGGCCCTCCCCGCGAACGCGCAAACGGAGGGATAGTGGATAGGGTTAGGGTGTAGGGGGTGGATCTAGATTGGGCCTTTGTTTCTGTGTGCTGGTCTAATTGCAGGGGTGGAGTCAGGTGTGCTGGAGTTTATCACCAGCATTCACAGCTGCCATCA
>OX442357.1:1011352-1016352 GCA_949357725.1 Hyperoplus immaculatus | reverse complement strand
ATCAACATACGCACAGCAGCACAAGTTGCATTTTGGAGACTCTCGATGCAATGGTAAGATATGGCGAAAATGCATGAATGAGAAATGTATTGGGCATTTTAAAATGTCTTGAAGGATGTTATTGGAAATGGGAGGAGATGTGGAATGTTGCGGCATGGGTGTGTGTGTGTGTGTGTGTGTGTGTGTGTGTGTGTGTCAGTGAGGAGGGTCTCTCTCTCCCTATCCGCGCGCACTTTGCACATTTACTGCAAACGGCATCATTGAACGTGAGATTTGCATGAATACAATGTATGTGAAACAACCCCATTGAAACCCACACAATTCTTTCGACAGCAAAAATAATCGAATACGAAATTTGCATAAATCCATTGTAGGTAGTCTATATAAAGAAGCCAATTAATACCCAAAACATGCTCTTCAAGATAGGTAGCCTATATATTTGACTGTATGTATTTGCCCTTATCCATGAGTATAGGCTCAAGCTGGTATAAGACTGTCTAAGGCAGTAACTTTATAATAATAATGACTTAAAATGTAGACAATCGTGATATTTGAAGATAAAAAAATATGTTAGAGCCGATTCTATATGTTAATTTGACCGAGGTTCCTTTTCATTCATACAGACAGTCATGCATCATCTCACACACACACACCCACACACACAGGCACGCACACACACACACACACACACACGCGCACACACACACACACACACGCACAAACACACACCATCCGCAGGCCTGCAACATAATGGCTTTTGCAAGAATTCAATTAGACAACAATAGGGTCTGTATTTGTTTTACTGTAGCCTATTGAAGGCTGATGTATAGATGTATGAAATAGCCTACATTTGACCTTGTGATTAATTTTACCGTCATTAAAACACAATTGATGCTTTTTTTTCTTCGGCTTAAAATAGAGGAATAAAGACATTGGGTGATTTTTATTTTTTTAACCTTTATTTCTACAGGTAAATCCCATTGAGACCGGAGACTCTTTTTCAAGGGAGACCTGTTTTCCTTTCCCACGTTACCATTCACACACACATTCATACACCGATAGCAGCAGGCTAACTATCGACATTCATTTACTCTGTGTGTATGAGAGAGGATAGAGATTGCACAGATGATCAACTATTTCTCAGTTCTGATTCGATTCCAATATCTGGGTTTTGGATATTGGATTTTTGTTTTCAACTCATTAGTGGTGATTTTATGTGTAAGGTTATTATATATAACAACAGAGCATTACATTGCAAACATATTCAAAAAATGCTAAAAAAAAAAAAAAAACATGTTGTTATTTGCTATTATCAAAACAGACGTGCAACCAGAGACAGCCATTTAGCATTAAGGGTCTTGCCTAAGGACCCTCACTCAATTGTCCCACCTTGACTGGAATCGAACCCTGCCCTGCATTCCAATCCCCATACTTCCCTACTATTTAGTATGCCATAAAAAGATTTAGGATGTCCCAATACATGCACGTCAATTGTAGTATGCTGAAAATACATAAATGCCCCACACTAACTCCAATAGCATTTTGGAGTATTCGTCTTTATTTTTGACATTTCTCGACATAATGAAAAAAAATCTTCCTTTTCTGATTTTTTTTTCCTCTCTCCTGTCTGTGGCCCTAAAACTCTATAGGTTTCCTATACAAGAGTCTGTGGTGTTACCTACTGCAATTTCTAATGTCTAATCTTGGTGTATTTCATGCCCCTGTAAAGCACTTTGAATGGCCTTGTGTCTGAATTGTGCTATTGGAATAAACTTGCCTTGCTGAGTTATCCATCTGTTTGTCTAAAATCCGATGACGTAATCTATTGGCTGCTTCCTAAGACTATTGAACTTGGATCGGTAACTGAATCGGTGTTTGTCAGTCCAATATCCGATGAGTGGTCTGTAGCCAAATCGAATATGTACCATCTCAAACATAGGTGGGCTTCTGCGTGTGTGTGTGTGTGTGTGTGTGTGTGTGTGTGTGTGTACCTATTCCTGCATGCTTTTGGTTACCCACATCTCTCTAGTTTGGCAACTCCACCCGCTATCCTAAATCCAGGCCCAACTGGTGCTTTAAGTGGATAGTTCAGCGTGCGTGTGTTGGACTGTGTGTGTGTGTGTGTGTGTGTGTGTGTGTGTGTGTGTGTGTATGTGTGTGTGTGTGTGTGTGTGTGTGTGTGTGAGTGAGTGAGTGAGTGAGTGAGTGAGTGAGTGAGTGAGTGAGTGAGTGAGTGTGTGTGTGTGTGTGTGCAGAAAACCATTTTTTTTTTTACAAAGGCAAGGCAAGTTTATTTCTATAGCACAATTCAGACACAAGGCCATTCATGACATACATCATGATTAAAATACATCAAGTATAGAATACACATAAGAAAAATGTGATAATAGCAAAGGAAACTAGCGAAAAGATCATTGCTTGCCTTTGCCATGACTCTCTATGGGAGGGCGTTTTTAAATCAAATGCCCCGCTGATAATCTTTTAAAAGCTGTTTCATATCTCGGCAGGTTTGGACAGAAAGACAACAATAGGCTCGTTCGGTGAGGGAAAGTCTTGCTCAGACCTGCGCAATTATGACGCACGTATTTCTGAGCGCACAGCTTTTTTTGCAACATTTTTGCAAGACGTGCGTCATTATTGCGTAGCTCTGAGCAAGACTTTTACCCCTCAAATGAGCCTACTGTGTCTGTCTTGTCTAAAGGAATACTTCACCCATACGGAACCGGCGTTCTATCATTATAAAATCACTATTATAATATAATGAATGAGGTTTTTCTTCCCTCAGTCTTCCCTCAGTCTTCCCTTGGCCCAGCTTTCATAACGATACATTTTACCATGTGTGATGTTAGACAGTGAGACCATAAAACACTCTTTCTGCCTTTTCTCAGGCTAGGATGAACCGATTTCTAAAATGTTTTGCACATTTATACTACATAGGATCTCAGAGTTCAATACACCTTCGTATTTCCACCGATGCCGTGGGTCATTGAGTGTACACTGCACATCTGGGCTCAGCGCATGAGGCAATACGGCACTACAGCAGGATCCTGTTTAGATTTGCTTGAGTTAAGGGAGACAAACATTTACACAATACGCCATTAAAGAAGTCGCTGCTAAGAAAACAGTTGGGCAAGACATTCGTAGCAGATGAGGACAAGCTTTTATACCTCTCAGAGCTCTGTGAAGCTGACACGTAGCTGTGGAGTCAGCGATTATGGAGAAATCCAGTGTTAATGCACAGCCTAGGCTCTGTAAATGGGCATGTAAACAAAGGGAGGGGCCGTCATTGCTATAGCAACATGACCGTTTACAGAGCCTATGATGTGTATATGCACTGAATTTCTTTTCAGCGCACATACAGTACAGACAGGTAGTGGAGCATGAGGAGATATTCACTGATTTTGACAACACAAATATTTTGACAACAAGCGTTCTCCAGAATTGTTGACTACACCTTTAAATGGCCCATTTAGCCTTGAAGTGTTGGCTGGCCTGAGTAGCAGAGGAGAGGGAGACAGAGAGAGAGACAGAGAGAGAGAGGGAGAGAGAGAGACAGAGAGAGAGAGAGAGAGAGAGACAGAGAGAGAGAGTGAGAAAGAGAAAGAGAGAGAAAGAGAGAGAGAGGGATAGAGAGACAGAGAGAGAAAGAGAAAGAGAGAGTGAGAGTGAGAAAGAGAAAGAGAGAGACACAGAGAGAGAGAGAGAGAGAGAGAGAGGGATAGAGAGACAGAGAGAGAAAGAGAAAGAGAGAGTGAGAGTGAGAAAGAGAAAGAGAGAGACACAGAGAGAGAGAGAGAGAGAGAGAGAGAGAGAGAGAGAGAGAGAGAGAGAGAGAGAGAGAGAGAGAGAGAGAGAGAGAGAGAGACAGGGTATGTCCGGTCCAGTCTTAACACAGAGCTTGGAGCACATTTAGTATCACACATGAGCCAACGTGTCATTTAGTCACACCAGGGACGTCCAGCTATGGAGCAAATGGCTGAACATGATGAGTAGCCTTGATGTTTTTCTCAAATAGATAATTATGCTATCTTTGTTATATTTGCACATCGCTCTGACGTTCCATTTTGTTTTAATATTTGTAATTATGTAATGCTCGGGCAACACTGTTTGTTTATAAGAATAGTCATGCTAATAAAGCTTTTTTTATTTGAATTTGAATTGATAATTCAAAAAGAAAATAATCTGAAACACTTCACTGATGCTTATATTCATCATCTGCGGTTTAAAGGTGCAGTCAGTGATTCTGGAGAACGCTTATTGTTTTCAAAATCACTTTTTGTCCAAATCAGTAAATATCTCCTCACGATCCGCTGTCTGTACTGTGTGTGCGCTGCAAAATAATCTGGTTTTAATACACAGTCTAGGTTAAGGTGGGCGCCCTTTGTTACCCTTTATTTACAGAGCCTAGGCTGTGTATTAACACCAGATTTATTTTTTACAAGGTTTTCATCATAAATTATATAGTATATTGGCTCCTACATTCTCAGCATATCTCCTTGTGATAGAAGCATACAGTGGGTCTATAACATGTAGAGTGTCTGGCCATTTAGACTCAGGTACGTGCATCCTATTTTGCCTGGCACCGCCCGCCTACCTGCTTCCGCTCAATGTTAATTTCCCTTCAGTAGTCAGTCTGGGTCTGCGGTATATATTCGCGGGTTTTCTCAGCCAGATTTTTGGCGGTCCAATCAGCGAACAGAGGGAGTGGCTCAGAACAATGACGTAGAGGTCGTGCGCCAGTTTCAGTTGTAGTCAGAAGCCGGAGCATGACATACGTCACGACCAAACGCTATGCGATTGGTTGGCAGATTCAGTGTGGCACTGGGCAGATCCAATAGTTTTAAACTTCAACAGACACCCGCCTTCAAGTGAGTGAACGTTTGTCAATTGAGTGATTTCAGACCTTCTGTGCAAATGAGATGAAGTACGATGGTCTGGTAGGACAGGCTACATCCTATTATGACTTACTGATACACTTAAAAGCATCGTAGCCATTGTGA
>OX442357.1:991352-996352 GCA_949357725.1 Hyperoplus immaculatus | reverse complement strand
TTAGCTATTACACAGTTCACTGTCAGGCTGGGTTGTGTAAGAGTAAGACATTTGTGTGTGTGTGTATTTTGCGTCAGTCCTTTACCAGACCACGGCACATTCTCACTATGAAGAGCCGAGCAGCAGAGCAGCGCGTGTTCTACTGACGTCAGCAGCACTCGCTCTGGCATCCAAACTGAGGATTTGCCAAAAGCATAACAGAGAGAGAAACAGTCAGGGGGTCTGGGGCCATTCTGTGGAACTAGTGTCCACACACGCGCACACACACGCGCACACACACACTCACACACACAACACACACACACACACACACACACACACACACACACACACACACACACACACCTGGGTGATTTTTATTTTTTTAAGATTATTTTTTGGGATCTTCAAGCTTTATTAGACAGTACAGAGTTGAAATGGGGAGACAGAGAGAGAGAGAGAGAGAGAGAGAGAGAGAGAGAGAGAGAGAGAGAGAGAGAGAGAGAGAGAGAGGGGTGATGACCTGCAGTAAATGTCCACAGGTCGGATTTGAACCCGCGACCACTGCAACGAAGGCCGGGGGCGATATGGTACGCGCTCTATCCACGGAGCCAAATGGTTGATTTATTATACGCTTTCTAGGAACAGCACTTCTGCAGCTGAATTGAATGCACTGACAGTAATTGTAATGTTAAACTAGGATTGATGGCATTCTCTAGACTATTGTTATCGAGGATGTGAATGTGGATTTTTGCGATGAGCTGCTGCTATCGGTGTGTGTGTGTGTGTGTGTGTGTGTGTGTGTGTGTGTGTGTGTGTGTGTGAATGGTAACGTCTCTTCAGACTGCACCTTGACTAAAATAAATAAATAAATTGCACTTGTTACATCTCCATGTAGCACATGTAGTTTGGTTGATTTGAAGCTATAGTACTGACGTGATTCTTGTTGTTCTGAGTTTGTACCTTCATGGTTGAATGCACTTAATGGAAGTCGCTTTGGATAAAAGCGTCAGCTAAATAAAATGTAATGTAATGTGTGTGTGTGTGTGTGTGTGTGTGTGTGTGTGTGTGTGTGTGTGTGTGTGTGTGTATGTGTTCATGTTGTTTTGCAGGTCTCTAGCCAAATGGTCCCATCTACCTGTGTGATCCAGAGGGAGATGGAGAAATGCATGGAGATGATGGCCTCGCACGATCCCGGGGAAGAAACTGAACTGGGTAGGTGTGTGTGTGTGTGTGTAGGTGTGTGTGTGTGTGTGTGTGTGTGTGTGTGTGTGTGTTTAGCCTTTAATCCCTTTTTCCCTCATTCTAGCCAGCAGTGTATTGATGTATCAGCTTTCAACACAGGCTCATTAAAAAATGTAAATAATAATTTAACATAGAGATTGAGGCTGTGCACACACACACACACACACACACACACACACACACAGACACACACACACACACACACACACACACACACACACATATATTTCAAAAAAATGCATTTTAAATTAAATCATATCTCATCCCAATTATCATATCATCACACATACACATACATTGGAAAACAATATGTGTCCCCCCCCCCGTGCGTTTACAGAATAAGTTTGGCATATTATACTCCAGTGTTTTAGGATGTTTCTCTCTCTCTCTAAACCACTAACAAAGAGCCTACGGAGAAACATATTAACTCTATCTCCATAGTGAGGCATTGATTGGCAGCGTTTTAATGATGATGACAATACTTAACATCAGAGTTGATCTGTGAGACAGTGAGTGACAGGCGTCAGGAGTGATTGTCTTTTGAACATTTTACTCTTGATTGAGACCGTGACTTTTCCACAAGCGTCGGGCCAATCTAATCTTCCCTGTCACAATCTGGGGATCGCATCACTATGTGTCAAATGTCTCTTTCCATTTAACCCAATCAAGATGTCATTAGATGCATTAGAATAGAAAAATCCATTTGGAGATGTAGTAGTGTGTTTCTGTCGCCACCTGCTGGACAGAATTGGAAACACCAGTGTCCCAGCGGTAAAATGATGCACACGTTATAACTTTTGAAATGCATTGTTTTTTAGTGGTACTTCTTTAATTACAAAATGATGTACTGATGATTTATTTTTTATACACAGTTAAAGCAAGGACCAATGAGAGAAACACCACATTTTCTAGGGGCGCCCTTAGCTCAGTTGGTAGGGCGTCCCCCCCATGGGTCTCGGCCAGCAGCGGACCCGGATTTGATTCCAGCCCGCGGTCGTTCTCTGCATGCCACTCCCCTCTCTGCCCCATTTCAACTCTGTCTCTACACTATCAATAAAGCATAAAAATGCCAAAAAAATATCTTAAAAAAAGAAAAAAAAAAGAAACACCAAATTTTCTGGTGAAGATGTCAAGACTTTTGGCTACACATGACAAAATATACCGATTCATTTCTAAATATTTATCATGCCATAATTTATGGAGAAATTTGAATTTATTTTTAAATTTTAAGTTTTACAGTGATTCGACATGCACAATATTTGAATGTACGGCGACCTTGAGAGCTTTTGAAAGGCGCCTCGAAATAAAATGTTTATTATTATTATTATTATTATTAATATCAAGTGTGTGTGTGTGTGTGTCCGCAGTGTGTCCCTGGATGTGGGATAACCTGACGTGTTGGGCGCCTGCGAAGCTTGGAGAGGTCGCTGAGGTCAACTGTCCTGAACTCTTCTATCAGTTCATAGAGGAGGAATACGGTCAGTTACTACACACACACACACACACAAACACACACACACACACACACACACACACACACACACACACACACACACACACACACACACACACACACACAGACAGACAGACAGACAAACAGACAGACACACACACACACACAGACAGACACAAACACTATTCACAATTGTGATCTGATTGTTAATAAATTGTACATGGTAAAAGTGATTGCGCGTGTTCATGTATCAACTTATTACATTATGGGCAAAAAGGTATTACGTTAGTGGTTCAGAAATTGTATGACATTATTTGCCAATATTACACTATTGACTATCACATTTCACTTGGAAACAAGCGTGTGTGGTAATCAAACAAAGTGTATGTCTGTCCACAGAGCCCGGTAAAGTGAGTCGTAACTGCACTGAGTTTGGCTGGTCGGAGACGTTCCCTCATTACTACGACGCCTGTTACTACGAGGAAGCAAACAGCACACATCCGGTCAGTGCATAACATCACTGTTTATATAGCTGTTATTACTTCACTGTTTGTATAGCTGTTATTACATCTCTGTTTGTATAGCTGTTATTACATCACTGTTTATATAGCTGGGTCAAATGTAAAAGTTTTAAAGGTGTAGTCAGTGATTCCGTGTGTGTGCGTGCGTACAAGGCAGCCAAATGATTGCTCTCTGGATTCTGGACAAAGCTTGTTGTCAACATCACTTTTTTTTTGTCAAGATCACTAAATATCTCATCATGATTCACTAGTCCATACAAACACATCTGGTGTTAATACACAGCCTAGGCTCTTTAATCTGGTATGTATAACAAGGGGGCCCACTGTAGCTTGCAATTTGCCAGTTTACAGAGTCTAGGCTGTGGATTAACCCACTGTTGTAAATTTGCAACATCTATTGGAAGCTGTTTTGTAGTCATTTTCCAGGACTAAATGTACACAAATACTACATATTCCAGCACTGCAGACTATACAATGTATCAAATCACCAATTTCGGCGGGAAAATATTAATATTGTAAGAACAGCAACATTTCAAATTCAAACAACATGGATGACTCCCACTGAGCTCCCAGCTCTCTCTGTTGGATAAATTTTAACAATTTTCCAAGTAAGTACTTGACCTTTAATATTTTTTTCCTGTATTGTAAAGTTGTTCTGTAACATATTACTTCAATAACCAAACCCTAACCCTAACCCTAACCCTAACCCAAACCAAAAAAGTTAAATTTACATGATTTTCAGTGATTTCTTTTAATGTTGCAAAAACGCAACACTGGGCTTCAATGGGAGTCATTTTTCAAAACAAAAGGCCCAATCACTTATCATGAGTAAATTGTGTATTATTTGTGTTTTACGCTAAAGTTCACTAGAGTTTAAGGTTTAAAGTCATTTAGTTTTACATAAAACTAAATAACCTTAAACTTTAGCCTAAAACTATAACACAAATACAAAACTTTTGTTTTGAAAAATTACTCCCATTGAATCCCAGTCTTGCTTTATAGTATAATAATTTACAGTATATACATGTGTGCGATCAGCAAAAGATAAAAAGGGTAACCCTAACCCTAACCCATGAACCCTAACCCTAACCCCCCAACCCTAACCCTAACCCTAACCCTCTAACCCTAACCCTAACCCTAACCCTAACCCTATCCCTAACCCTCTAACCCTAACCCTAACCCTAACCCTAACCCACGAACCCTAACCCTAACCCTAACCCCCCAACCCTAACCCTAACCCTAACCCTAACCCTAAGCCACTAATCCTAACCCTAACCCTCTAACCCTAACCCTAACCCTAACCGTAACCCTAACCCTCTAACCCTAACCCTTACCCTTACCCTAACCCTAACCCTAACCATAACCCTAACCTTAACCCTAACCCTCTAACCCTAACCCTAACCCTAACCCTTTTTCAAAACAAAAGGCCCAATCACTTATCATGAGTAAATTGTGTATTATTTGTGTTTTAAGCTAAAGTTCACTAAAGTTTAAGGTTTAAAGTCATTTAGTTTTATATAAAACCAAATAACCTTAAACTTTAGCCTAAAACTATAACACAAATACAAAACTTTTGTTTTGAAAAATTACTCCCATTGAATCCCAGTCTTGCTTTATAGTATAATAATTTACAGTATATACACGTGTGAGATCTGCAAAAGATAAAAAGGGTAACCCTAACCCTAACCCTAACCCCTAACCCCTAAACCCTAACCCTACCCCTAACCCTAACCCTAACCCTACCCCTAACCCTCTAACCCTAACCCTAACCCTCTAACCCTAACCCCAACCCTAACCCCTAA
>OX442357.1:971352-986352 GCA_949357725.1 Hyperoplus immaculatus | reverse complement strand
GAACGTCAGCAAGAGGGAAAGACTGGTGTTTGAGCTCGGACTGGGTTCATTCCAGGTAACCGTTCAGGCCGAGTTCTTGTTTTTTTTTTTTTTTTTTTTTTATTATTAATTTTATTTAATTTTATTTTATTTAATTTTATTTTATTTAATTTTATTTTATTTAATTTTATTTAAAGGATAATGATTTTAATTGTTATATTTTAAGGAAAATCTAAACAAAAACTGTGGAGAAATACATAGAAAGTTACACTCACGGCCAGTGAATGATGATTTGGGATATCCATGTAGCAACACTGTCATTTTGAGATTTAGACTCGATTCGGGATTAACAAAAATGAAAGCTACAAGACTAAAATGTACTTGAATTTAAACCTTATGTTATAAGCATTCAGGGAACTGAAAGACTTAATTGATTGGCTGTGTGTTTGTGTGTGTGTGTGTGTGTGTGTGTGTGTGTGTGTGTGTGTGTGTCTCCTCAGGGCTTTGTTGTGGCCGTCCTCTACTGCTTCCTGAACGGAGAGGTAAACATCCTTAAAATCAACAGCTCACACCTTTACAACAGCTTATGAATGAACTATTTAATACATAACAACATATCAGGTTTGACCTTTTTATTTTCAAGTGAAAAATATTTTGTGATTATGAAAAATCCAGAAGGAATATGCATTGTTATTTTTTTTTTTACACAGGCACACACACAAGCACACACAAGCACACACACACACACACACTCACTCACTCACTCACTCACTCACTCACTCACTCACTCACTCACTCACTCACTCACTCACTCACTCACTCACTCACTCACTCACTCACTCACTCACTCACTCACTCACTCACACAGCTAGATTGTAGGCTTATGGACTTGTATATAGAACTTTTGTCCATTAATAAACAAAGAAACTCTAGCACATACACAGCTAAAACGCACGCAACATTCACACACACACACACACACACACACACACACACACACACACACACACACACACACACACACACACACACACACACACACACACACACACACACAGCTAGAGTGTAGGCTTAAGGACTAGTGTATAGAGCTTTTGTCTTTCCAGCGAGGTCCATTAATAATGACCTTGTGAAGTATATCCCTCAAGGTGCAATCGGAGATCAAGAGGAAATGGCGCAGCTGGACGGTGAACAGGTACATTACACACACACACACACACACACACACACACACACATATATTTATATAAATACAAACAAACAGACATGAATATATACATTCACAAAATGTTTACAATTACATAAGAAGTCATAGCGTCCTACACATTTTGTATATATTTTTTTTTGTGCAAAAAAAGAAAGAAAAACAATTATAATTATACAAACATACATACAGTATATCCATAGTAGGGGAGAACAGGGTAATCTGAGCCACTTTTTACATTTGCTCCCCTCTAAGGGAGCTAAAATGATTTATCACTCAAATTTACACATTTCCCATTAATTCAGGATGTTTCCTAGAAATGGGCATTAGCAGAATTTTTCCAAGATAAAGGGCAGTGAAAATATGATTGTTTTAAAAAAAGTTGTCGTGTGGCTCACTTTACCCCGGCTGTGGGGTAAACTGATCCACTTACTTTTTCCACTCTGAAACTACCATAACAACATATATTGTAACAGTAAGAATCCTGAAAGCTAGCCACACATTCCAGAACTAATGTCGGACTAGAAAAAGAATGATGGGGTTTGGTCAATTAAGCAAAGCAAATTTCCTAAACACTTACTTAAACAAGTAACTCTGAACAAAATCAAATACAACATATTATAATTCAAAAGGTTTTAATACGATGAAAGAATGAAAGATAGAACCAGTTAGATTAGAACACAGTCTGGGGGTCAGAACACAGGACCTTTAGAGCCAGCTTGTGTCTGGGGGTCAAAGCATAGGAAAATCAGAACCAGCGAGAACAGCCTGGGACTCAGAACACAGGAGAAGACCCAACATCAGCCTGTCATACTCTACAACTAGGCCTACTCTACATTCCAGCCCTGAAGGTTACAGGGAAAGATGAGAAGGTGCTCTTTCCGTGTGTTTGCCCCAGGTCGTCTTCCTGGTGTATTTCCTTGGCATGATGGCTTTTCTACAATGTTTATGACATTAAAATAAAACATATGTCATGTAATATTACATTAAAATATGTTTAAGACTAAACTTAACGTGTGCCTCATGGTGGGGGAAAGTGAGACGGTGGCTCACTTTCCCCCACAGCATTTGGCTCACTTTCAAAAAAACTACCTCTCTTAGCATTTCAGGCTAATCTTCAGTTATCAGCATCACATGGTTTCATATGTTGGTAGTTCATCAACACGTATGATAGAAATTTTTCTACGTGAATACATTTGCTTTGGCACAACAGTTGATTAAGTTGACAGCAAGAAAATTTACTTTTACATGCAAAATACCTATTTTGGTGAAAAAAACATGCTTACCACAACACCATGAGGTCCTCTCTTTCAGGGCCATGGGGAAATGAGAGGGGCTTGAAAACATATATCTCACATGACCACAAATGTTTTCCGTTGCCTAGATACAGGGGGTGGCTCACATTACCCAATGCCTCAGATTCCCCCGTTGTCCCCTATATCAATTAAAGAAGAAGAAGTTAAAAAAATATATAATATTGAAAAAATGTGCGATCCCATAGTTACTTTGCTAGAAAAGATAAAGAAAATAATGTTAAGAAAATAGTAAAAAAAAGTAATATATGCACATAATAAAAAAAGAAAAATTAAAAGAAAAATAAATAAATATAATAAAAACAATTGTGTGACCCGATACATTTTTTTAAATAATAAAATAAAAATTTGTAAAAAAAAAGTAGTAATAATAAAATACAAACACACATATACACATAAAAGAAAAAGGAAAGTAGATTTTAACATTTTTAAAATTTAAATAAAATTGAACTGTGTGTCCCTTACAGGTACTTTGCTGTGGACCTGAAGCACCGGCATCCTTCCCTAGCGAGCAGTGGAGTGAACGGGGGAACGCAGCTCTCCATCCTCAGCAAGAGCAGCTCCCAGATCCGCATGTCCAGCCTGCAGGCCGAAACCCCTGCCTTCTGAGCCCGGAAACCCCTTCTGGCATAAACCCCTGCATTCCAAGGCCGGAAACCCTGTCTAATAAAAACCCCTGCATTCTGAGTGAGGCAACCCCGACTCTCAAAAACCTAGATATCTCCTCTAATGGACCAGAAAACGCCAAACCGTCCACAACTACTCCAGTCCCAAACAACAACCCCTGCATTCTGAGTGGAGGAACCCCGTCTGGCAACAACCCCTGCATTCTGAATGAGGCAACCCCGTCTGGCAAAAACCTAGAAGGACCAGACACAGCCAAACCGTCCATACCCACCATGGTCCCGATGACAAGCCTGGAAGACCCGTATCTGAACCCCTACCCAAACCCTTACCCGGACGACACCATGATGGAAACTCAACTTAACTCCAATTCTAACTCCAACGATCAAGAGCAGCCGCTGGTCTGAAGTCAAAATCAAAATGATTTCTATAGCACATTTAGAAACAACATCAGTTAACCCAAGTGCTGTACAAGATACATTACAAAACAACATATAAGATACGTACTTGAAAAAAAAAGTAAGAAGTCTCAACTTGTGTTAAAGGCCAATGCAACAAAAGTGAGTCTTCAAGCAACTGGCTTCACCCACCAACCCAGCCCGAATAATCAAAATTGGAATTATATCGGAAATATCTGCAGAACTTTTTATTTAGTAATTTATTTTTCTTTAAGGTGGCTGCCCCGACCCAACTTGAATGGCAGGTGTAGGGATAGTCGAATCGGATTGTTTGAATCTTGCCTATAGTCAACTTATTCTTTCATATTTTTTTTCAAAATTTAAAAAAACTATTTTTTACCCCCTGCATCCATATTCACATTTGCGACACTGACTGCCGTTTTTTCTTCTTCACACCAGACAAAGGTGCTGAAAAAACCCAATTGCAAATAATCTTCTTGAATTTATTGTATTTTAACTCAGTTAACCATCTGCACACACTACAATGAGATCGATTTGAGCTCATGAGTTACTTTCAAATTTCTATCAACAGTACTATCGATCATTACCATGGAAACATCATCAAATAGTCAACTGTTCGAATCAGGGTCAACACTAGTCAGCTGCCAAATATTGAATCTCCACAAAACCTCATTTAGGAGTGAAAAACACACCTTATAAGGACATTAGGGAATTCTACTGTTTATCTACTGCTTTGTAGGGCTGGGACATGCAGAAAAAGCATGGATAGGATATCTCTGTATATATTGTGTAGAGTGTAAAATCTAGTGCTGTGGTGCTATGGTATTATAGCACAGTTGGGACCAGTTTATTACGGCGGACACAGTGCCCTCTCTCTCTCTCTCTCTCTCTCTCTATCTATCTCTTTCTCTCTCTCCCTCTCTTTGTCCCTCTCTCTCTCCCTCTCTCTCTGTATCTCTCTCTCTCTCTTTCTCCCTCCCTCCCTCCTTCTCTCTCTCTCCCTCTCTCTCTCTGTATCTCTCTCTCTCTCTCTCTCTCTTTCTCCCTCCCTCCCTCCTTCTCTCTCTCTCCCTCTCTCTCTCTGTATCTCTCTCTCTCTCTCTCTCTCTCTCCCTCTCTCTCTCTGTATCTCTCTCTCTCTCTCTCTCTCTTTCTCCCTCTCTCTCTCTCTCTCAATCATTGATAATTTCAGTCTTTACATTTCACCCTCAAAATGTATTTTAGACGATAACTACTACACTGGATTCTTATTTAAAGGGGCTACTAGGACCTTTTAGTGATTCTAGCGCCCCCCATTGGACAAAAGCCGTGGTGTTTTTACCACACCAACGCCTGCTGTCCCTAACAACCAATTTTTTAGCTTGGGCTTGGAAACTCAAAATGCCGTTGCAAATGAAAGATGCGGGTATTTATATAGGGGAAAGTTGCTCTATCGGAAAAAGATAGTCTGTTGCATTATGGGATTTTTTTTAGTTTGTGCCCCAAACTTGGGACTACAATTCACAATATCTAGGCCAGTGCTGCTCCGATTCTGACCCACCTTCATGTACAGTTACTACCTTACATTTGTGTTTAATGTGTTGGGATTGGGTGGGGAACCTTTATAAGACTGTCAATTGATGTAAATTTTTTAACTTTTCACCATCAAATAAGTGTTATTGATCGAGCTATGGATCGGAGGGGTACATGGATATTTTCAGTATAATGTCATCACACCCCAGGATTTATGTAAACTTGTGCCAACTACTTCATTTCAGAACCACTGCAGCACTCTCCATACATAGCCAGTGACGGTTTTAAAAGGCTGTGTACAATGTTCCCAATTAATTTCCTTTTTGAAAGATAATTTTTTGGCATTTTTATGCTTTTTATTAGACAGTTTGGAGAGACAGAGATGAAATGGGGCAGAGAGAGGAATGACATGCAGAGAACGACCCGGGCTGGATTCTAACCCGGGTCTGCTGTGAAGAGGACTGAGCCTCTATGGAGGGAGGGGAGGGGGGTGGGGGGGGTCTAACCACTACACCACAAGCGCCCCTCCCATATGTCCCCAATTCTGGCACAATTCCTTGATTCCTGTACAAATTGTGACCGATTTAAAACGATATAAAATGGGTGTTGAAGACCACTGAATCTAAGGAATTTCTCGGAGGAACTTTACCTGGATCTTAACAGGTGGCAGTATTTATGAGAAGGACTTGTTTTTCTACGGTTATGTGAAATGCCAAAGATGCTGATTCGGAGGGTATTTTTCTTCTGATAAGTGCGGAAGATTTGCCGACTTTACGACCACAAAAACAAAACTTTAAAATCTCCGCACTGGGACTTTAACGTCTAAGAAAGAAGAGGAAGACATCTTTGGAGACCAGAGCGTCTGTAGTTTTAAACGTTTTAAAGAACAGCCGTTAGTACAGAACATGTCAATGAAGAATGAACTTGTGACTGAGTATTGTGAGTTCTACTGCTTGCATGGAATTGCATTTGCTGTCCATGTGTGTTTTATTTTGTTTGTGTTTGTGATTTTTTTATGTGACAGAATTTAGTGTTTAACTTGATGGTACATTTTTGTATTGAAAAACTTTTAGTGTCTGTCACATACGGAAGACTATTAGTGTCAAAAATATAAATGCTTTTTTATTATGAACTTCGAGAAAAAAGGCAAAATTACTCTAAAGGATAAAGTTGACATGTAAAGTTGGAAATATGTTAACAGATTAGAACTTCTATATATACTTATTACTTATTATTTATATATATTCTATATAAATAATAGCAATTTTTTTTGTTATATATATATATAATTTTTTGGCATTTTCAAGCTTTATTAGACAATACAGAGTTGAAATGGGGAGACAGAGAGAGAGAGGGGGGATGACCTGCAGTAAAGGTCCACGGGTCGGATTTGAACCCGCGACCACTGCAATGAAGGCTGGAGCCGATATGGTACACGCTCTATCCACTACACCACCGCAGCACCCCATGAGCAAAACGTTATTAAAACAGAAACGATGCGATCAGTCAAAATGAGGTTGGAGCAAATTCTCAATGACGTTTAAACTTATCGATTATTGATCCCGGGAGTTCAAATCTGTCAATATCTTTACAACTTTAAGGGGCAGCAATGGCGAAGTGGGTTGGTAGGTCATCCTCTGGAGCCCATGGTCGGACGTTCGATCCCCTCGTCTTCCCGCCACATGTCCAAGTTTCCCTGAACCCCACATTGCTCCCGATGGTTCAGAGAGCGCCTTGCATGGCAGCTACAGCCATCGGTGTATGTGTGTATGAATGGGTGACTGTGGTAAGAAATGTAAAGCGCTTTGGGGCTGAGAAAATCAGCTAAAAAGTGCCATATAAGTCAAGACCATTTACAACTTTACCGCAGTCTGGATTTTGCCTTTTTTCTCGAAGTTTAAAAGAAAAAAACTTCCTCCACTAATTTTTATTCCCTTAACTGTGACCCTAATACTCTTCTGTAACAGGCTGTTGTGGAGGAGACCTGCTGTAATTCTTCATTTTTGTATTATTATTATTTAAAATGTAAAACCTCTTCAACAGCCTCATGTAGTAGGACGTTTTTAACACTGCATTGGTTGAAGTGAACTTGTAGAACATTTGGCACATCACAGCACTACACTGGATTTTCATGTTTCATATATATATATATATATACTGTACATATAAAATGTCCTAAGACACAGAAATTCTTTGTTTAAAAAAAAGAAGTCACTTTTTTAAAAGGCAAATAAGGGTTTCTTTCCCTCGTACCACGTCCCAAAATATGATGATTTGATGGCGTTTGAAATGATTATGCTTCAAATCGAGCATATTGAGATGGCTGCCATTTTATGAGATGGTTTGGGGTAAATTCTCTCTTTCCAAAGATGAAATGAATCGACTCCTCACTGAGTTATTTTTTTTGCACGGCCGTATCTGTTTGCAAAAGTGTGAGTTCGCTTTGCAACTGATGTCAATGAAATACGATTTTTTCGTTTTGGTCTGACGTAAATATCTTCTAAATCCCAAACGTTTGATTCTAACTTTGTGTCTCCGGATTGTGCCTTTATAGCACAATACAAGTATTTTGAACTTCTGTTGATGATTTTAAAGTAGCTACGAGGAACTTTTAAAATATTTCTGAAACAGTCTAATTTTTCCTCTGATGATCATAAATTACATGTAACAGCAAACGAGACCATCAGTGCAAAGAATGCTATTTTTTTATATAGTTTTTCTTAATGCCTTTTTCATGGGTATGCGCTCACCCAGGAACAACAGATGGTGTTGTAAAAACACTACCATTTTTATCCAAAGGAGGCGCTAGAATGAACACAAACGGAAAGTTCCTCGGAGCACCTTTAAAATACAACAAAAAGAGATTAGTCTTTTTTCAGTTTAAAAAAACGAAAACTGCAAAGCAAGGGAAAGGGTTTGAACAAAGTGCTTTTATGATGCTTAAGACTAAATAAGTATTTCAAAACCTGGAGGCCTTCAAAAGTACTTTAAATCGTCTTTGCTTAATATGAGCGAAATATACGACAGACTGGTGTTTTTGACTAAACCAGTGCTACCTTATAATAACACACCCAGTCAATAAACACTACATCACATGCACATAGGAATAAAAGTGTTCGTTTTTATGTTAATTTAATTTAAAAAAAATACTTTTTTCTCTATGGGAGACATTTATAAAATGTTACTGGTAAAAGTCTATTGTATATGACCTACTGTTGACTTTTCTTTGCGATATTCTTCACAAAAAATTAGACTATTTTCTCCTTCAATCGTCTGTTTTCTTATGATAAAAGTGACAGAATTTCTCATTTCTGCAAGGAGGAAACATAAGAATTTAGTCTCGACTGCAAATCTTTGAAAGTGTCTGTAAATACAAAACTGGAACTAGAAAACTCCAAAACATAATCAAATGAGTGAATAATTTGTGTATTTGAATTGAGTACATTATTATTCATAACTTAAAGTAACAGAAAAGTACATCTAAGTTCATTATTTGCACTGTAGTTAAATGTTGATTTCTCTCCTTACGTTAGCGGTCTGAAGTCACACTACGAACATTGTTTTGGTCTTTTGCAGGTAAAAAGATGATGAATATGGAGTCATAAAAAAACTGACAAAATGTCTCTATAATTTGAAGATAAATGGAAAAAACAAAATTAATCAAGTATTAATTTACTTTGTCAACTGATGAAAAAAAAATATGTTTGCAATTTTTGACAACTTTTGGCTTGTCACTAGTACCCTAAAGTTACAACTGTGTGCCCTTTACATTGAGTACTTATTTTTACCCTTCTCTTACATCTGAACATCTACTCAAAATGTTATTATTTCTTTTATTTAAAGGCCCCTAGAAAACCATGACCTAAACGTCTATAAATACATTCAATGAAGCAAGAAAAAGTTCAACTTTAACATCCAAAAGTAAAATTATTTTTTATTCAACACAACTTTTCATTATATTTGGCGGTCTTCTTTTTTCTTTTTCAAGCTTTATTAGACAGTACAGAGTTGAAATGGGGAGACAGAGAGAGAAAGGGGGGGGGGATGACCTGTAGTAAAGGTCCACAGGTCGGATTTGAACCCGCGACCACTGCAACGAAGTCCGGAGACAATATGGTACAAGTTTTATCCACTATGCCCCACGGTCTCCTGATTTACCTATGTGAACCTTTGCTACTTGGGCACATACAGTGTGTGCACCTTTTTTCAGCCTCTGAAAACAGGCACATTTGATTAGAAAGTGAGCATTTGTTGACACATATTGAAAGACACTGAAACACAGCCACTGAAAAAAAAATTCTCTATCATATTTCCACCTGCAAATGACCAAAAGTCATACAAAGAGAGTAAAGAAGGGCTGACCAGAAACTGTATTAAAAAAATTTAAATATTAATAACAGTGCAATGCCAACAGCAGCCACAAGGGGCCCCCATGCACTACATTAACCCTGATGTATTGTTGGTGGAAAGGGCTGGACAATCATCACCTTCACTCTGGTTTCAATCGAATGTTCAATTGAGTTATTACAGACAATCTCACAGACCATAATTTTGTGACTTCATTTTTGACTTATTTGTATGTGTCCATAAGGGCGTTGGGGCCTTATTATATTGCCACTATAGTACTATGTTGATGTCAGACATGAAAAAAAAACATGTTGCGATTATTATTATGAGAATAAATCTTCATTTTGAAATATGACGTAGTTAGTTGAAGTTGTTTGGAAAGGTCTGTATAGCTAAGCCTTTGTGACTAAATAAACTGCAGTTATTTAAATGTGTGCGATACATATGGAAGAGCATTATGGCCAAGAGAGAGACATTATTATTATTATTATTTATTTTTTAAGTTTTGAGGTTTCTTTTCTAAGATTAAATGTTGCGAATAAAGTAAAAATACTTGAATAAATACGAAATTAATTCTTGAGAATAAACTCGACATTTCAAGTCTGCGGTAAAATTGGAAAGACATTGACAGATTCCTTACTTCCAGGATCAATAACTCATAAGCAAAACGCTATTTAAAGGCGCAGTATGTAACTTTGGCTGTGTCAGATAAAGCGAATTAAATTTTTTGATTTGTGATGATAGAATTATTAAATACTAAGAATAACACGTTGAGGAAATATGTTTTGTAAACTAACTGCAGGCTCTTCAAATGTAAATAAATCCCCCTCCTCTGAAACTGCATTGTGCACCTTTAAAGCTATTGTGCGTAACTTCTGTCCGTAACCACTGTCGGTGCATCTACATGAGGTTAAACACAAACAATGTATTTCCATTTTTCTCAGAATTTCAGCTTTACTCTAAAATGTTCTCTTTTTTTCTCTATTTTGGCCCTAATCCTCTTCCATAGAAAACGCTGCGACGTTGTACTTTTGTAAATGGAGTTTTCTGTGATTCAAAGTGAATAGCTGTAATTTGAAATTTAAAAAAAAAAAAATTGCACAGTAAATTTTTTTTTTAATTTTTTTTTTTTTTTTGGTGATCGTGTAGTTTGCTCAAAGTATTTCGCCTCCTGTAAATGCCTCGTGTTATATCCTAATAAGGCTGATTGCATGTGTGTTTAAAATTCTTTTTGATATAATTTTGACGAGCAGATTTAATCATTTAATCACAAAACGGACGGTCAAGCTTTTAGGGCCATTGAATAAAGTGATATGTGAGCTATTTCAGTATTTCAGGTGATGAAACAAGCGTGAACATTGGCCTGAGCATGAGTCTCCATGGGAACACTGGACAAGAAGATTGTCCGAGACATTTGAAATTGTGAATTTGAAAATTCCTCATAGAAATGTATTGGGGTTTTTTCATAATCTATTTTTAATTTTTTTAATTTTTTTGTCTCGGACAATTTTCTTGCCAAGTGACCCATGGAGACTCATGCTCGTGCATATTTTCACTCTTGTATCACATATTGAAAGATTATAGCACTTAGCCGCTCCACTGAATGTTGATATTTTTGCAAAACATGAGGAAAAGTGCCATACAAACTGCTGTATTATTTTAGTTCTGATCTTTTTCTACTGCAAAGCATGTCAAGAATTTTTTTTTTCAAATATTTTTTACGTTTTAGCTATTCTATGGTGATTTTAGCTATCTTAAAGGAGTTGCTTTATGATTTGGGTTAGGGTTTAAAAATGTATTAATTAATAAATGTGGGGTTTGGTGGTTTGTGTTCTGATGGCTGAATGTAACAGTATAACTTAAAGCCCTCGCCTGTGTTCCTGCTTCGCTCTTACAATGCAAAGAGCAACATTTTATATATTGTCTTTTTGTTTTTTTGGTGTGCACATCAGAAGGGTTTTTTGTACATTCTGGAAGTATCGACAATAAATGTTTTTAACTTGTTGGCTCAATGTTGTTGCGTGTGGTAAATATTCAGAAGTCTTCCAGCTCCAAGGATAATCTCTTGGTCTGATTTTAATTGTGAAAGAATTATACTTATTGTTTATGATCACAAACATCTCACACACCTGTCCGTACTGTGTGCGTGCTGAAAGAACAATCCAGTGTTAATGCACAGCCTAGGCTCTGTAAACTGGTATGTAAAAACAGGGGAACCAATGTACCTAGTGACATGCCTGTTTACAGAGCCTAGGCTTAGTATTAACACTGGATTTTTTCCCCCAGCAAACACACAGTATGGACAGGTAGTGGATCCTAAAGAGATATTCACTGATTCGGGCAAAAAGTGATTTTGAAAACACGCGCTCTTCAGAATCACTGACTCCGCCTTTAAAGTAAAGTTCACACCCAAAGTGATGCTCGCTATGAAAATCAGCATCTTTACATAAGAATAGATTGGTGGGGCTCTCCGTAGTGGATAGAGTGCGTACCATATTGGCTACGGCTTTCGTTGCAGTGGTCGCGGGTTCAAATCCGACCCATGGACCTTTACTGCAGGTCATCCCCCCTCTCTCTCTCTCTCTCTCTCTCTCTCTCTCTCTGTCTCTCTGTCTCCCCATTTCATCTCTGTGCTGTCTAATGAAGCTTGAAAATGCCAAAAAAAGAATCGTGTGAAGTTGAAAATGTTCAACTGTTCACGCAATGAAGCCTGACGCTCGGCCGCGATAACCAATCAGCTCGGAGATTGACCCTGCGTCACTGACAGCTAGACGGAGGAAAGTGTGAGCGTCACTTTTTGACCTTTAAACAGAGAAGAATAAATGAGAGTTTCAAAATAAAAGTCCAGACACAACATGAAAAGTTTTCTTTTAAAAACATCACGTCACATTACGCTCAATTCATAGTGTCTTTCACTTTCTTGCTGAAAAAATTAAAATTTTTATAAAAGCCTTGATTTAGTCATTTATGCAACAACACAGAAGCACATCTGTTCAGCTGCATAGCAAATACTCAACTACATAGTATGGGATCACAGGCTTAAAGCTATAGTGCGTAACTCTGTCACATAAATGCATCAGTTACATTCAAGCCATCACCAAAAGAGTTGACACAAAGTTGATTAAGCCTATCAGCTCCACAAAACTCTCTCTGTATTTCTCAGTATGGCAGCGTTTATAAACTGGTGTCGCCCCCCCCCCCCCCCGGTGCAGGAGCTCAGAAAAATCCCAAGAAGAGCCCAAGAAATATGTCAGTTGTTGATTCTACTGCTAAGGAAAAAACCTGGACGTACAGCAGAAGGTAAAAAATCCATGTGCCATCACTGAAGGCTTTACCTCATGTAGATGCACCGACTGTGTTGTTGTAATTACTCAGAATTCCTCATGGGGGAACAGAAGTTACGCACTGTAGCTTTAATTATAAAACTTTGTTAAACAGATAGTGAATGCAATTAGGCCACTTGAACTGCGGAGGAGTTAAACTGTATGATAAAGGCACTGCTGTGGTCAGTAGCTAATAAATGATTTAATAATATGTTATATATGTGTTATTAACTTACTTTCTTAGTGCCTATACCAGTCTAAAATACTGTAAAAATATAAATATAATATAATAAAAGCAATGATACACTTTAAAACATTCAAGTCTGCCCAGAAATTACTTCCCAAAAGTAATAACAGTGTCTGTGTTGTAAAAGCCCTACTATCGTCCTCTCTCCTACATACTCAACATGTCCAGTATATACTACATACTGTCTACTTAACCATCCATTGAGTATGCGAGGTTCGTCAGACCGTTTACACTGAAGTATACAGAAGCAATAAAGAATGTATTAAAAAAAAACTTCCATGCCGTTTGAAAAGACGCAATGCATTGTGGGGCGGTTAAGTAACCTATCAATCCATACACAAAATCTTCCCGGAAGTTAGTACTCATCCGGGCATTTTTTTAGCTCACACAAACTCGCATACACAACCACAGAGTAGGACATTAGTATGACTAGGACATTAGTGGGGCTTTTAGTATGAGTAGGACTTTAGTATGAGTAGGACGTTTGAAGGGCTTTTCCAAATCAGCCTGATTCTTGATTAGCATTTTCATTAGAATAGCAATCACTAACTGGGCAACACTAAACATATGCTAGCAAACAACAAAATGTACAATATAATTTTCTCAACATTTTGCAATATTAAAGCGTATAAGAATAACATAACCTCACATATACAGTATGATACAAAAACTACATGTTAAGTATACAGTATATATACACAAACGTATCTGTTTTAAAGGTGCTCCGAGGAACTTTCAGTTTGTGTTCATTCTAGCACCCCCTTTGGGCAAAAGAGGTAGTGTTTATACTACGCCAGCTGTTGTTCCTGGGTGAGCGTATACCCATGACAAAGGCATTAAGAAAAACTATATACAAATAGCATTCTTTGCACTGATGGTCTCGTTTGCTGTTACATGTCAATTATGATCATCAGAGGAAAAATTAGACTGTTTCAGAAATGTTTTAAAAGTTCCTCGTAGCAGCTTTAAAGTAAATTGATAAATATCCTATTTTTACACGATGTCATTTAAATATGGTTTGAGTAACTGTGCCGTTGTCATAAAATACTTGTAAACTCTGGTTTTCTGTCTATTCACAATTCGGCAATCACACGATCAGACATAAAAATAAAAAATAAAAACAGTAATCTGTTCAAATAAATAGCTTTTACAGTCTAGTGCTCCAGTTGTGCGCTGGCTAGTGCACTGTGCAACATGTTGCAAGGGCTCTATCCACTTCATAGGCCAGTGGTACCGAGTCAGTAACAGCAAGAATTACATGGAGAGAATTTCCTAACTTTTGTCGTGTTTACGGTGAGATAGTCTTAATATTGTTGTGTGTACGTGAATTCTTTAGCAAGCGGAGGGGTGGGGGAAGAGGGGAGAAAATATATTATATCCATGTATGTGTGTCCCCTAATGAAAAACATACCTAGCATGTTAAAATATGAGCAAAGACAACTACCAAAAAACTTGCCCTGCGTTCCAATCCCCATACTTCCCTACTATTTAGTATGCAGGAAAAAGATTTGGGATGTCCCAATACATGCAAGTCAATTGTAGTATGCTGAAAATACATAATTGCCCCACTAACGCCAATAGCATTTTGGAGTATTCGTCTTTATTCTTGACATTTCTTGACATAATGAAAAAAAAATCTTCCTTATCTGATTTTTTTTTCTCTCCTGTGGCTAAAACTATTCTGTACTTTAGTATGTAGTGTAGTAAAAAGAAAGAGTATGTGATTTGGAACGCTGGGAAAGTTCTAGCATAAACCGCAAAGAAAAGTAATCCTAATTATTATCTTATTTATTTATGATTTGGTAAGGCTGATTTTATTTGTTGTGACTTAAAGCTGCAGTGTGTAGAATTTTGGGTTTTATTTCCTAGCAGATTTTGTAGAAAGTAATTATAATATCCATAAGTACATTTAATTTGGTGCATAATAGCTGAATTTTTTTTTTGAATTATCATTTTTTCCCTTAGAAAGGGTCTCATATATGTCCATATTTCTGCATATCTTGGACCAAGGCCTAGTGCCGCCATCTTGAAA
>OX442357.1:963852-968852 GCA_949357725.1 Hyperoplus immaculatus | reverse complement strand
CATTGAGGAAACAGTAGAGCAGGGCCACAACGAACCCCTTAGGAGCAGAAAAATATCACAAAATGTTAACTATGAAATATTTTAAATATAATTTACATGCGGTCTGACACCGGCTGTGTGTGTGTGTGTGTGTGTGTGTGTGTGTGTGTGTGTGTGTGTGTGTGTGTGTGTGTGTGTGTGTGTTATGTGCGTGTGTGTGTGTTTGTGTGTGTGTGTGTGTACATTTCTGTGTCTGTGTGTTTATGTCCATCCGTATGTGTGTGTGCATGTGTCTGTGTGTTTTCGTCCATCCGTATGTGTGTGTGTGTGTGTGTGAAGTGTGTGTGTGTGTGTTTATGTCCATCCGTATGTGTGTGTGTGTGTGTGTGTGTGTGTTTTGTGTGTGTGTGTATAGCCGTATAGGTTATTTAAAAAGCAGAGTTAAACAGTAATGATTGGTCAATTAAACGTTTACCTGAAAGGACCCCAGTCCCAGTTCTATGAAGATGCGCGCCTCTGCCCCAGTGTTCTCAGGCAGAAAGGCAAACACCATGTAATGCATCCCGAACAGAGGGATGAGGAGCAGGGTGGATTTGGCCAGTCGCCTAACACACACACACACACACACACACACACACACACATGGACACAGACAGACACACACACACACACATGGAGACAGACAGACAGAAAGACAGAAGGAGAGACAGACGCACACACACACGGACAAACACACACACACACACACAGACAGACATATACACAAACAGACAGAGACACACACACACAGACACAGACAGACAGCCACACACACACACACACACACACACACACACACACACACACACACACACACACACACACACACACACACACATACACACAGACAGACAGATAGACAGACAGACAGACAGACACACACACACACACACACACACACACACACACACACACACACACACACACACACACACATGGAGACAGACAGACACACACACACACACACACAGGATAAAAACACCGGTAAATGACATATCTGCAAGTTGTAATATAAACAGATATTCGTTTAAATTTTTCTCACTTGAAGTGATTTGTGTCGTTGCCCCCGACGCCCGGCGATGTCAACTTCTGAACCAGGATACGGATTACGTTGACGAAGATTATGAAATTCACCTGCAAGAAACAAACAAGATAAGATAATAAGATAGGATAAACTCTATTCATCCCAGCAGGGAAATGTAGGTTGTTCCAGAAGCCAGCATACATATATACACACAACACAACACATATAGGTTGCGTTCCGAATCGCATACTTTCTACTATATAGTATGTAGAAAAAAGATTTAGGATGTCCCGATTCTTGTGGCCAGATTTAGGATGGTTAGAAGTACCCGGATGTCCTACTTCATGCGGCCAAGATTGTTAGTGTTGAAAAGTGCATCCTATTTGGGCGATTCTGACCCACAATCCAGTGCGCACGTGAAGTGACGTAACATCGACGAAGCCTCCATATGAAAACAAACGGGGATGCGACGGATATAAAAGCAAGAGGCAAGATCAAGGCGCAATGTTATGATGAAATAAGAGAGAAAAGTATGTCCCAATAGTATGCCTACTGCATCCTAACTAGATTATTTTTATCGTCGGATGTAGTATGTAGAATAGAAAAAAGAAAGAGTATGCGATTCGGAACGCAACCTTAGATACATATCCCACCCATACAAAAAACATGAGCCCACAATACATAGCGACTGTGGCTCAGTTGGTAGAGCAGGTCGGCCGATGATCAAAGGGTTGGAGGTTCGATCCCCGCCCTGCCACCTGTGTCATAGTTGTTGTGTCCTTGGGCAAGACACTTCACCCACCTTGCCTTGTGTGAATGTTGATAGTTAGCCTGCTATCGGTGTATGAATGTGTGTGTGAATGGTAACGTGGGAAAGGGAAACAGGTCTCCCTTGCAAAAGAGTCTTCGGTCTCAATGGGATTTACCTGTATAAATAAAGGTTAGAGATAGCCAAGATACAAAAAAGTGGTATGGATGGTCCATATGCATAACAAATATGTTACTCGTAGATAACAGTACAGACATACTAGCTCTGCCAGTGCATGGTATCATAGGAAAATAAAAATTATGATAAAAAAGCAAAAAAACAATTGATGTGCAGAAGAAAAATGACGAATAACATCATGAAATAAACAAATGTGGCGCTCAAATCATTTGCTGACATCAAATCAAAATGCATCCAGTCTGCAGTCTTTCCTTACAGTGCAGTGAGAGTGAATCGACCTTTTTTCAAATGAACTACAATGTGTAAAAGACATGAAGGTGCAATATAGATTAATTTAATTGTAATTTGATTTGGTTTTATTTATTTTATGATTTTATGTTTTTATGTTCTTTTTTATGTTTTTATTTTTTATGATTTTAATTTATTTTATTACTTTTTATTTTTGCTATGACGGTAAGACCTGTGTCTGCATGGGCACTTTGACTTTGTTATGTTGGTCTTCCTTTTTCCTTGATTCTTGCACTTTGCACTTTCGTGCCCAGGCCTAAGCATAGGTTGTGATGTTTGTATTCGTCACTGTTTGTACTGTTTTGTGTTTTCGCCTCTTCTGCTGTGAACAAATTTGCCCTTTTGGGACACTAAATAAAAATCTTGAATCTTGAATCTTTATTTTTAAACAACATCATATTCTCAACCAAATTTGCAGTCGGAAGATATGCATTATTAGCTTATTTTTTTTCATGCACCCCACACAAAAAAAAAAAACCTGACCAAGTTTGTATTAATTCATGCATGAAATGGTTCAAAGAATGCACCCAGTTATGATACATCAGGGGTTAATCCACACCTAGGGAATGTTCTCCAGCCAATCAGAATAGAGTATTCACACAGACTATGGTATAACAGCTAATAATAATTGAAAAAATACTCAAATAGTCAATACATCGGAACAGTTCAGAAAGTTCTGGCACAGTCACAGACACCAACAAAACAAAATTACACCAGCTCTGATTAACTTTCATCTCCCAAGGGGGACATTTCCCAAGTTTCAATTTCCCGAATTTCTATGACTTATAGTTGCATTTAACATGAACACAATGTGTTAGTGTCTACAGTGTCACATTACAGGCCAGATCCAAAATGGATGCCTGTTATAATGTTCTAATTCCTTCAGTATAGTTCCCAGTGCGACTGTGATGTACTCACCAGTAACGACACAGTTATTGGAGCCCGAATGATCCACCATATGAAGGTTTCATCTGTGTCGTCCCAGCACCTGAGACAGGCAGGGAGTGAGGGAGGCAGACAGGCAGGCAGGCAGGGAGGCAGGGAGAGAGACAGGCAGGCAGGCAGGGGAGGCAGAGAGAGAGACAGGCAGAGAGAGACAGACAGGCAGACAGACAGACAGACAGACAGACAGGCAGGCAGGCAGACAGGCAGGTAGACAGACAGACAGGCAGGCAGACAGGCAGGTAGACAGGCACACAGGCACATTCACACACACACACACACACACACACGCAGTAATGAGATCGCACAAGTGGCTCACAGAGGAACAATATATGGAACATCTCATCGCGACTCACACCATGACTCCCTGTGCACAGACCCTACGCTCTGCTGTACAGACACATTGTGATGAACCAGTCTCAACCCAAACCCAATATCAACCCGTCAGAAACCAATTATGATCCAGACAATAGTATAATGGCGACGGTCTCTAACTGCACTCATATGTAATAAGACATGATACTTTGTTATATATCCGTCCACTGTAATGGATGAAGGAGAATCATCACCCAAATGATACCATTTACCATATTATTTTTTTTTCCCAAGATAATTTTTTTTAAATTTTTTATGCTTTATTGATAGTGTAGAGACAGAGTTAAGAGGGAGAGTGACATGCAGAGAACGACCGCGGGCTGGAATCGAACCCGGGTCCGCTGCTGGCGAGCCCCATGGGGGGGGGTGGACGCCCTATACCAACTGAGCTAAGGGTGCCCCCTCATTTACCATACTATTATCTAAACAAAAAACAAATTAGCTTATTTTATGAAATATGTATGACTGGATGACTCGTATGAATAATGAGTGTTTAATTTAATGGGTATCGGTGTTCTCGTATAAGCCTGGCTCCATAATACATTTTATACATTCGATATTCACATACAAACTTGTGAAAGGAAACACTCAATTCAATAGCCCCTCAAAATCCTTATTAAATATCACCAGCAGCGTGTAAAATCCCCTACCAAGGCCCCATGTTCCGTGAAGATTGGATACATAAATTAATGTAAGTGGGGTCTTATTGCAAAGATACCGCAGTGTGTGTGTGTGTGTGTGTGTGTGTGTGTGTGTGTTTGTGTGTGTCAGAGTGAGTGAGTGAGTGAGTGAGTGAGTGAGTGAGTGTTGTGTGTGTGTGAGTGTGTGTGTGTGTGAGTGTGTGTGTGTGTGTGTGTGTGTGTGAGAGTATGAGTGAGTGCCACTGCAGTATCTCACCCTCTGTTGTCATGGAAGTTCGAGCAAGGATCCACGCCGTATGAATTGTAGTGGGAGACCTGGGAGACACACACACACACACACACACACACACACACACCCCCCCCCCCCACACACACACACACAAAATGGAATTGAAAGTGTACAATATAAGGGCATTTTAATGTGCAGATTGAATATTACTAGTCGTACACAGACACACACACACATACACACACACACACACACACACACACACACACAACACACACACACACACACACACACACACACACACACACACACACACACACACACAGAACCCACCCCAGCCGATGAGGATGTACCACCAGAAGTATTTCTTCTGGAAGACGAAGGTGAGCGCTAGCAGAGTCCTGCAGGTACATGCCTTCCACAAGCAGCCAGAAGTAGTTAGCTAGGATGCTAAACTGGAAAAAACGCTACCGGCCGATTTACACAACGTCTGGGGAGAGAGAGAGAGAAGGGGGAGAGAGGGAGAGGGAGAGAGAG
>OX442357.1:958547-963652 GCA_949357725.1 Hyperoplus immaculatus | reverse complement strand
AGAGAAGATAATTAAAAGATATAAATACTCCACCTGGTCACAAATCATTAAGTCTATGGTCAAGATGAAAACGCAAGGCCCCATACTGAGGTCTGTGTGAGCGCCTTTTATCCCCTGACCCATACTGAGGTCTGTGTGAGCGCCTTTTATCCCCTGACCCATACTGAGGTCTGTGTGAGCGCCTTTTATCCCCTGACCCATACTGAGGTCTGTGTGAGCGCCTTTTATCCCCTGACCCATACTGAGGTCTGTGAGCGCCTTTTATCCCCTGACCCATACTGAGGTCTGTGAGCGCCTTTTATCCCCTGACCCATTTCAATGAGAACTCCTCCAAGTTTGTAATGTTTTTAATTACAATTTTTTCAGGTATTAAATGAATGCGCAAATGTGCTAATTATCTAACTAATTATATGTACATTTGCATATGCTTCTGTTAATTCTAGCGCCCCCTTTGGACAAAAGCGGTAGTGTTTTTACCACGCCAGCTGTTGTTCCTAGGGTGAGCGTATACCCATGACAAAGGCATTAAGAAAAACTATATAAAAATAGCATTCTTTGCACTGATGGTCTCGTTTTGCTGTTACGTGTCATTTATGATCAACAGAGGAAACATGAGACTGTTTCAGAAATATTTAAAAGTTCCTCGTAGCACCCATTAAAACATTTTATTTCACATCTCCCCCGTTAACTCCCCTCCCTTTTTACCTGAAGACAACGTCAGATCTTGGTTCATGTAGCACTAAAGAGCTTTTCCCCCTCTCCTCTCTCTTATAATGGCCCTTTTCCACCTAACTATTCAAGGTAATACAATGCTAATGTGGACACTAGTGCCTCTTTGCCAACACACACACACACACACACACACACACACACACACACACACACACACACACACACACACACAGAACAAGTACACTCACCTTCTACTCTACACAGGAAAACAGGAAATGTCTAATGGTTAATCGACTCCTCTTATAAAGCTCTTTACATTGTTTGTACACATTCACCCAATCACACACACATTCATACACCGATAGCAGCAGCAGCTATCACGCAGGGTGCAAGCTAACCATCAGGAGACATTTAGGGTTCAGTGTCTCTTTGCCCAGGGACACTTGAACATGTGGCGGGGACCTTTTAATGGTCAGATGTAGTATGTAGAATAGAAAAAAGAAAGAGTATGCGATTTGGAATACAGGGATACTTTATGTCCATTAAAATATGGAGGATATGGGCCCTTCTCTGGTAAAGATAGACTCATAATGGAGCTACACAGTGGCTTAAATCCCCACTAATGGAGCTGTATAGTGGCGGTCACTTCAGTACTAACACATTTTCTCCATATATAAAGTATTAGAATATATCCTGCAGCTTTTATTGGACAGAAAGTTTATCACAGTATATTCGATAATCGTGATGTAAATAGGGGGGGATGTTTCTCAGTGTGTAGGGTGGTCGACCCGCAACTGCAGGGTCGGTGGTTCGATCCCCCGTCTCCCCGCCACATGTACAAGTGTCCCTGGGCAAAGAGACACTGAACCCTAAAATGTCTCCTGATGGTTAGCTTGCACCCTGCGTGGTAGCTGCTGCTGCTATCGGTGTATGAATGTTGCAAGTTGCAAGTTGCTCTGGATAAAAGCATCTGCTACGGGCCTTATTGATGGATTTAAAACAATATAAAGTGGTTACGAACATTTTAAGTTTGTGTTAATTCTAGCGCCCCCTTTAGACAAAAGTGTTTTTACCACGCCAGCTGTTGTTCCTGGGTGAGCGTATACCCATGGCAAAGGCGTTACGAAAAACTACATAAAAATTGCATTCTTTGCATTGATGGTCTCGTTTGCTCTTACATGTAATTTATGATCATCAGAGGAAAAATGAGACTGTTTCAGAAATATTTAAACGTTCCTCGGAGCGACTCTAAGTGGCAGTACAGGGCTTCTAGAGTCAAATGTTTGGGCCACTTTAAACAGTTCATTGCTAATCTAATATAAATGATTTATATTCAAGTATTTCTAAGATTGAATGTTAATAAATATGATTATGGTGCGCTCCGGTGGTGTAGTGGATAGAGCGCGTACCATATTGGCTCCGGCCTTCGTTGCAGTGGTCGCCGGTTCAAATCCGACCCGTGGACCTTTACTGCAGGTCATCCCCCCTCCCTCTCTCTCTCTGTCTGTCTCCCCATTTCAACTCTGTACTATCTAATAAAGCTTGAAAATGCCAAAAAATAATCTAAAAAAAAAAAAAAAAAGCATCTGCTACAAGACACCCACTAATGGAGGTGTTTTTTGGGGTGTAAATACTCACGGTGGACATGAAGCAGTGGTCAAGGTTTTCGTCCCAGAACAAGACGCCATCTTTGATGAAGACGGCAGACGCTTTGAGGATGAAGGAGAAGAAGAGGTTCATGTGGATGTAGTTCCTGGTGCAGTGGAACTTCCTACAGCAGACAGGAGGAGATTCACTTTCATTTTTTCATTTAACCTTTATTTTATACCCGAGAGATCAATTGAGGTGTGTGTGTGTGTGTGTGTGTGTGTGTGTGTGTGTGTGTGTGTGTGTGTGTGTGTGTGACCCTCATTTGCCTTGATGTCGAGTCAAACGAGTGTAAAGCAAAAACAACAATACATACACAAGATGCAATGCAAATACATCAAATACACAACAACTTAAAAAGAGAAAATTACAATTTAAAATCTAAACATCTAGACAGTGATGTAGAGTGGCTGCAATCAAAGTGAAATGGGTGAAAGTACAATATAGCCTAATTAAAACCGCTACAGGTAGAGTTCGGCAGATTTAAGATAATGTGTTTCAATTTGTTAAAGGATATGAAGGTATTAATTGTAATGTGTTGCTGTACATTGTTCCAGGACTCAGGGGCACTGAAGCTAATCTAATGAGACATTTTATTTCTTAACTCTCACCCTGCTACCGACATGTAGTCGAACATGTAACTCCCTCTAAAAGCTAAGCATTGTTTCAACACAATCTCTGTAAAAGTGCATTTCAACATTTACTCAATTCATCATTTCTCAGCCTCTGTAGCAGATGGAGTCATGCAATTAAAAAAAAAACACACCTCCTTTGCCCTTAAAATTCATTAATACTTAAAAGAAAATCAATAAACATAATTAAAAACATTTAAATTTAAATGAAAATGAAAAATTATCCCATGTTGAACCCTATTGCACATTAAAATATGATTTAAAAAAAAAAACATGTGTAAATTGCCTTCCACAAATGCCCTTTTGGATCGACACAAAAAGCGTTTTCTCAAATCTACGTTACCTGAAGACTGTGAAGACAAAGATGGCGGATATGAGTGAAATGAGGGAGGTGGCGTAGCCGGCCGTGTACAGCTGCTTGAAGTTTGAGAAATACGTCGTCTGAAAGGATTAAAAAGACAAAACCAGAGCATATTTCTGTGTAGATATTACATTTCCTGATCAGAAGCTTAGCTTATTTTTTATTTTATTTTATTTTATTTATTTATTTTAACCTTTATTTCTACAGGTAAATCCCATTGAGACCGAAGACTCTTTTACAAGGGAGACCTGTTTTCCTTTCCCACGTTACCATTCACACACACATTCATACACCGATAGCAGCAGCTAACTATCGACATTCACACTATATTGATAACACAGTTGCTAGCTATAGTTCGTCGGTCATAGACCCTTCGTTTGCATACTTCATAGCTTAACACCAGATTTGTTTTCAGCGCACACACAGTAATAACAGCAGATAATGAGGAGATATTCAATGATTTTAACAAAGAGTGCATTTGACAACAAGAATGACTGACTGACACTTTTAAAGAGTAAAGTTAAAGGTGCAGTGCGTAATATGACATCATCAACAAAGTTCTACAAAGCTCTAGAATGCAACACTCCCTGGGCAACCCCAACCCTTTCGAATAATAACAGAAGCTACAGTGGCCTTCAAGGGCAAGAACAATTCTAAATGTTAAACAATGCACCTGATGACATTCCAACTATGACACTTTCAAGATGGCGGCACTAGGCCTTGGTCCAAAATATGCAGAAATATGGACACATATGAGACCCTTTCTAAGGGAAAAAATAATAATTCAAAAAAAAATGTTCAGCTATTATGCACCAAATTAAATGTACTTATGGATATTATAATTACTTTCTACAAAATCTGCTAGGAAATAAAACCCAAAATTATACACAATGCAGGTTTAATATCAACCTTTCACTATTCAAGAAAAAACATAAATATTTTACATTTTTTATCCTTTCAACAAAAGGCCAAATGCTGCCATTGTTCTAGTGAGGGCAGTATTGAAGGCTTCATGATATTTAAGAGAAGAGAGAAGTGTCAATCAGAATTGTACAGCCTGCCTCAAATAGCATCTCGTGCTCATAATAAGATAAATTATGGGCTGTAGTCGCAAAAGACAGTAATTAAAATCCCTTGGTGAGAATAGCATCATGTAGGACCATGTGATTGGTGCCTGTCTACAGCAGCAACTAATGTCTGACAAAGTTTAGTGTCAAAAAGCAGTGCACGCACGCACGCACGCAGGCACACACACTTTTTACTACACTACATACTAAAGTACAGAAGAGTTTTAGTCTTTTTACTACACTACATACTAAAGTACAGAAGAGTTTTAGTCTTTTTACTACACTACATACTAAAGTACAGAAGAGTTTTAGTCTTTTTTCTACACTACATACTAAAGTACAGAAGAGTTTTAGTCTTTTCACTACACTACATACTAAAGTACAGAAGAGTTTTAGTCTTTTCACTACACTACATACTAAAGTACAGAAGGGTTTTAGCGTCACATTAGAGAAAAAAAAATCAGATAAGGAAGATTTACTTTCATTATGTCGAGAAATTAAAAAAATAAAGAAGAATACTCCAAAATGCCATTGGAGTTAGTGGGGCATTTATGCATTTTCAGCATACTACAATTGACGTGCATCTATTGGGACATCCTAAATCTTTTTTTGGCATACTAGATAGTATGTAAGTATGGGGATTGGAACTCAGAGTAGGTTAAACTCTTACCTCTGACTCTGTCTCTTCAAACACACACAGACACAGACACACACACACACACACAC
>OX442357.1:938547-951047 GCA_949357725.1 Hyperoplus immaculatus | reverse complement strand
GATGGACCAGACCCGGGCGGCAGAGGCTGGTTCTGGGGACGTGGAACGTCACCTCGCTGTGGGGGAAGGAGCCGGAACTGGTGCGGGAGGTGGAGCGCTACCAATTAGATCTGGTGGGGCTTACCTCCACGCACAGTCTTGGCTCTGGAACCGTACTTCTGGACAGGGGTTGGACTCTATTCTTCTCTGGAGTTGCCCAAGATGTGAGGCGCCGGGCCGGTGTGGGGATACTCACGAGCCCCCGGCTGGGCGCTACTACGTTGGAGTTTACCCCGGTGGACGAGAGGGTCGCCTCCCTACGCCTCCGGGTTGTGGGGGGGAAGACTCTGACTGTTGTTTGTGCGTATGCACCAAACAGCAGTTCGGAGTATTCGGCCTTCTTGGAGACCCTGAACGGAGTCCTGCATGGGGCTCCGGTAGGGGACTCCATAGTTCTGCTGGGAGACTTTAACGCGCACGTGGGCAATGATGGAGACACCTGGAAAGGCGTGATTGGGAGGAACGGCCTCCCTGATCTGAACCCGAGTGGTCGTTTGTTGTTAGACTTCTGTGCTGGTCATGGTTTGTCTATAACAAACACCATGTTCGAACATAAGGATGCTCATAAGTGTACATGGTACCAGAGCGCCCTAGGCCGAAGGTCGATGATCGATTTTGTGATCGTATCATCTGATCTGAGGCCGCATGTCTCGGACACTCGGGTGAAGAGAGGGGCAGAGCTGTCAACTGATCACCATCTGGTTGTGAGTTGGGTCAAAGGGTGGGGGAAGACTCTGGACAGACCTGGTAAGCCCAAACGGGTAGTGCGGGTGAACTGGGAACGTCTAGCGGAGGCCCCTGTTCAAGAGATCTTTAATTCGCACCTCCTGCAGAGCTTTTCTAGCATCCCTGTGGAGGTTGGGGGCATTGAACCCGAGTGGTCGATGTTCAAAACTTCCATTGCTGAAGCCGCGGCAGGCAGCTGTGGTCTCAAGGTCTTAGGTGCCTCAAGGGGCGGTAACCCTCGAACGCCGTGGTGGACCTCGGTGGTCAGGGAAGCCGTCCGACTGAAGAAGGAGTGCTTCCGGGATATGTTATCTCGGGGGACTCCTGAGGCAGTTGCAAGGTACCGACAGGCCCGAAGGGCTGCAGCTTCTGCCGTGTCAGAGGCAAAGCAGCGGGTGTGGGAGAAGTTCGGAGAAACCATGGAGAAGGACTTTCGGTCGGCACCAAAGTGTTTCTGGAAGACCGTCCGGCACCTCAGGAGGGGGAAGCGGGGAACCATCCAAGCTGTGTACAGTAAGGATGGGACGCTGTTGACCTCAACTGAGGAGGTAGTCGGTCGGTGGAAAGTGCACTTTGAGGAACTCCTGAATCCGAGTAACACGCCCTCTATGTTGGAGGCAGAGCTGGAGGCTGATGGGGGATCATCGTCAATTTCCCTGGTGGAAGTCACTGAGGTAGTCAAACAACTCCACAGTGGCAAAGCCCCGGGGGTTGATGAGATCCGTCCAGAAATGCTGAAAGCAATGGGTGTGGAGGGGCTGTCTTGGATGACACGCCTCTTCAACATTGCGTGGAAGTCGGGTACAGTGCCGAAGGAGTGGCAGACCGGGGTGGTGGTTCCTATTTTTAAAAAGGGGGACCAGAGAGTGTGTTCCAACTACCGGGGTATCACACTTCTCAGCCTTCCCGGCAAAGTCTATTCCAAGGTGTTGGAAAGGAGGGTTCGGCCGATAGTCGAACCTCAGATTGAAGAGGAACAATGCGGATTCCGTCCTGGCCGTGGAACAACGGACCAGCTCTTCACTCTCGCAAGGATCCTAGAAGGAGCTTGGGAGTTTGCTCATCCAGTCTACATGTGTTTTGTAGATCTGGAGAAGGCTTATGACCGGGTTCCCCGGGAGATACTGTGGGGGGTGCTGCGGGAGTATGGGGTGAGGGTGTCTCTTCTCAGGGCCATCCAATCTCTGTACGCTCAAAGCGAGAGCTGTGTACGGGTTCTCGGTAGTAAGTCAGACTCGTTTCCGGTGGGGGTTGGCCTCCGCCAGGGCTGCGCTTTATCACCAATCCTGTTTGTGATATTTATGGACAGGATATCAAGGCGTAGTCGTGGTGGGGAGGGGTTGCAGTTTGGTGGTCTGATGATCTCATCTCTGCTGTTTGCGGATGATGTGGTTCTGATGGCATCATCGGCCTGTGACCTTCAGCTCTCATTGGATCGGTTTGCAGCCGAGTGTGAAGCGGTTGGGATGAGGATCAGCACCTCTAAATCGGAGGCCATGGTGCTCAGCAGGAAACCGATGGATTGTCTACTACAGGTAGGGAATGAGTCCTTACCCCAAGTGAAGGAGTTCAAGTACCTCGGGGTCTTGTTTGCGAGTGAGGGAACAATGGAGCGTGAGATTGGCCGTAGAATCGGAGCAGCAGGGGCGGTTTTGCACTCGCTTTACCGCACTGTTGTGACGAAAAGAGAGCTGAGTCGTAAGGCAAAGCTTTCGATCTATCGGGCGATCTTTGTTCCTACCCTCACCTATGGTCATGAAGGCTGGGTAATGACCGAAAGAACGAGGTCGCGGGTACAAGCGGCCGAAATGGGCTTTCTCAGGAGGGTGGCTGGCGTCTCCCTTAGAGATAGGGTGAGAAGCTCAGTCATTCGTGAGGAACTCGGGGCAGAGCCGCTACTCCTTTGCGTTGAAAGGAGCCAGTTGAGGTGGTTCGGGCATCTGGTAAGGATGCCCCCAGGGCGCCTCCCTAGGGAGGTGTTCCAGGAGCGTCCAGCTGGGAGGAGGCCTCGGGGAAGACCCAGGACTAGGTGGAGAGATTATATTTCCACGCTGGCCTGGGAACGCCTTGGGATCCCCCAGTCAGAGCTGGTTGAAGTGGCCCGGGAAAGAGAAGTTTGGGGTTCCCTGCTCAAGCTGCTGCCCCCGCGACCCGATTTCGGATAAGCGGTTGAAGATGATGATGATGATAATGAGTTATCTCAACCGAACTTCATTTTATTGATGACAACATCAATACACAAAATGCAGCACAGGCAGAAGCAAGTTAAAAAATAAGACCCACACAGACTGTTGGCAGGATAATAAATCATTTCTCATCAACGCTGCCTCAATAAGCATTTTTTCTGCCGTCCCAACAATAACATCAGAAAGTGCTAATGTGCACAAAAAACAACATAAAAACAAACTATTAACTGTGTGTGTGTGTGTGTGTGTGTGTGTGTGTGTGTGTGTGTGTGTGTGTGTGTGTGTGTGCGTGCGCGCGTGTATGTGTGCGTGTGTGCGTGTGTGTGTGTGTGTGTGTGTGTGTATGTGCGTGTGTGTGTGTGTGCGCATCTTGCCATATGGGAGCTTAAGTGCTGACGTTACTTACCTTGGTTGTTAGCAAACAGCTGGGACACGTTGGCACACGACACGCTGATCACCTGACCAACGTCCGCTCGAAACCAGCAACGGATCTGGTCCCATTCTGTAGGACAACCTGAGGGAAGGACAACAGCTTTTAGCACAACTATAGTTAACTTAGTTTTATGTTCATTTGATAGTGACATATCCTAACACATAGGCAAGGCAAGGCAAGTTTATTTCTATAGCACAATTCAGACACAAGGCCATTCAAAGTGCTTTACAGGGGCATGAAATACATCAAGATTAAAATACAACAAGTATAGAATAGACATTGGAAAAGGGAAGACATTGTTTTATAGAAATCCAATTAAAATCTAAAATATATACAGGTTAAAAGGGAAACAGAAAAGCCTATAATCTAAGTCTATAAGTCCTTCATTTAATTTCACTTAAAGCTGCAGTGTGTAGAATTTTGGGTTTTATTTCCTGGCAGATTTTGTAGAAAGTAATTATAATATCCATAAGTACATTTAATTTAGTGCATAATAGCTGAACAAAAATGTTTTGAATTATTATTTTTTCCCTTAGAAAGGGTCTCATATATGTCCATATTTCTCCATATTTTGGACCAAGGCCTAGTGCCGCCATCTTGAAAGTGTCATAGTTGGAATGTCATCAGGTGCATTGTTTAAAATGTAGAATTGTTCTTGTCCTTGAAGGCCACTGTAGCTTCTGTTATTATTCGAAAGGGGTGGGGTTACCCAGGGAGCGTTGCATTCTAGAACATTCCAGAACTTTCTTGATGATGTCATATTACACACTGCACCTTTAAATGTTGTATTTATTTATTATGCTTTTCTAATTTCTATTCTATACTTGATGTATTTTAATCTTGATGTATTTCATGCCCCTGTCAAGCACTATGAATGGCCTGAATTGTGTCTGAATTGTGCAATAGAAATAAACTTGCCTTGCCTTGCCTTTCCTCTATAGGAACTTATTCATCTGATGTATTCTTCTACAGGGTTTCCCTCGGTGTGGGGGGAAATGCAGGGGCTTTTGATTAGTTGACTTGTTGAGCCCTTTTCTCTGCCCACGTTAAGACTATGCTGCTGCTCATCATATGACAAGCTCTGTCGATACGAACTAGGCAGGCGTGGAGAGAGATACAGTAATGAGGAGCCTGTCTCTCTCGCTCTCTCTCTGAGTGTGTGTGTGAGTGTGTGTGTGTGTGTGTGTGTGTGTGTGTGTGTGTGTGTGTGTGTGAGCGAGAGAGTGTGTGTGTGTGTGTATGTGTGTCTGTCTGTCTGTCTGTCTGTGCGTGTGCGTGTGTATGTGTGCGTGTGTGTGTGTGTGTGTGTGTGTGTGTGTGCATGTGTGTGTGTGTGTGTGTGTGTGTGTGTGTCAGCCTTGCATTGAGACACACCAGAAGTCATCCATAATACAACAGCTTCTGGCTCCAGGTTCTGCTGCCGAAGAGGCCAGAACTCCCTCTGGATGAATGGGACTTTGATCTTTTCCTTTCTGGGATCATTTGTTTTGCCTTGGGCTGTCGCTTTCGGCGATCAGCTGAAGATGTCTTGATATAACGAAGAGAACGGCAAACTTTTCCCACGTTACCATTCACACACACATTCATACACCGATAGCAGGCTATTTATCGCAAGCAGTTTAGGGTTCAGTGTCTTGCTCAGGGACACTTCGACATGTGGCGGGGGATCGAACCACCGACCCTGTAGCTGATGGTCGATCGCCCTACACACTTCTTTGCCTCAACTGAATTTAATTTAATTTAATTTAATTTTACTGTGAATCTCAATCATGATTCAGTTTGAAAAAATTCCAAGCGAGGTAGGTAGGTGTGAAAGCTTCCTCAAAGGAATACTTCACCTGTACACAACCGGCGTTCTATCATTATAAAATCGCTATTATACTATAACGAATGAGGTTTTTCTTCCCTCAGTCTTCCCTTGGCCCAGCTGTCCCTTTAATCCTAACCCTATATTTTACCATGTGTGATGTCAAACATGTATAACTGTTAACTGTATGGTTAGACAGTGAGACCATGAAACACTCTTTCTGCAATTTCTCAGGCTAGGATTAACCGATTTCTAAAATGTTTGCACATTTATGCTACATAGGATCTCAGAGTTCAATACACCTTCATATTCCCACCGGTGAAGTTTAGGTCTTTAAGGAAAAGCTGTTGAAACCCTGACATGAATAGGTGGATGGATGGACTGGTGATAATGTTTTCACCAGGTTTCTCTGAGCACAAAGCCGTGTAAAGATGAAGATGTTTCGTTGTTGTTTTCATGCTTTCAGTAAATCTCCTCTCAAGGGTTCTTAGTCAGGATGAGGTGTGTGTGTGTGTGTGTGTGTGTGTGTGTGTGTGTGTGTGTGTGTGTGTGTGTGTGTGTGTGTGTGTGTGTGTGTGTGTGTGCGTGTGTGTGTGTGTGTGCGCGCATGTGTTTGTGTGTGTGTGTGTGTGTGTATGTGTTTCTATGTGTTTTAGGGGCCGTAGTGTTATGACATTCACCTGCATCATTATGCTCACCCATGCATGAACATAGTCCACACATATCTACGCACATTATCACAGACATCGCTTGTTATTCCTAGAAGATTCCACATAGAAGATTCCACATCGCTACACCGCCAGTCATCTCAATATGAATGTGAGTGAAGTCCAAGTTCTCTCTTTTTGTTCTCCAAAATCTTAGTTTAAAAAAAAATAAAATTATTTTGAAATCAAGCGTTCTCCAGAATCACTGAGTCCACCCTTGACCTCTCACCACTGTTTATGTGGTTCAATTCAGCATTAGTCTTCAGTTTGCCATGCGATCATATCTGCACATTTTTAAAGTTCAAATGTAATGACTTTTAAGACCTTTTTAAGACCTCTAAAATGAAAAAAATAATACCAATACCACGGCAACAGAAATCTACCAACTGCACTACAGTATATATACTCCGTAAATAGTTTTATTAAGTTTCTATTAATAAAACTACGAATTAATTTCCAAGGATCTGCGGCTACCCTGCATGTAATATTGTTACAGTATTTAACTTCCGGTGAGAAGTCCCCTAGCATAGAAGGGCAGCCGTTTAATAAATAATGTTATATGATAAGGGAGAAGGAGAGATGGACAGAGGTATTCAAAGAGACACAGAGCAGGCCGGGGCATATGAAGTCTAACTGACAGATTACGGAAAGGTTTATTTTAGAAGCGTATTTTATGATGTGTTTGGATTGATCTGACGTCTCTATACTCCCTGGTCTCTGGACTAATAGCTCTCCTGCTCTGACTGAAACACACACTCTACAAACTCCCACCAACACACTGATAATCTGAGCAAAACTGATGCAATGAAGTCAAAAGTTAAAGCGGCTACGAGTAACATTTAAATATCTTTTAAACAGCCTCATGTTTCCTCTGATAATCATAAATTACCTTTAACAGCAAACGAGACCATCAGTGCAAAGAAAGCAGTTTTTATATAGTTTTTACACAGGCTCTATGGTCACATATTCGTATTGGTCGCAGATTTCAGTGTGGCGCAGCAACGTGAATTGAGAAGCCTATCCCTCCAGGTGAGGGAAGGGGAGCGGGAGCCTTGTTTGAGACAGTTATTTGTCGTCATAATGACTGATAACGGGGCTGAACCATCAAAGAAAAAAAAAATGTATGAAGAACAACTAAAAGCTAAAAGAGAGAGTGATAGACGGGCGGGACCCTTTCACACATACATTGATTAATATCTAATATGTTGATATGTTTATGGACCCATCATTACTGCAATAAAACTAATGTTCTCGCCTTCCACCTTTTGGTATTTGGTCTGGTGTGTCATTAAGTCTGCAAATGACAATTACTAGTGACCACACAGAGAGAGAGGGACAAGGGGAGAGAGAGAGGAAGAGTCAGAGAGAGAGGGAGGGAGGGAAAGAGAGAGAGGGAGGGAGGGAGAGGGAGAGAGAGAGAGAGGGGGGGAGAGAGAGAGAGTAAGAGAGAGAGAGGGAGAGAGAGAGAGGGAGAGGGAGAGGGAGAGAGAGAGGGAGAGAGAGAGAAAGAGAGGACAGATGGAAGGAGGGAGAGAGACAGGGAGAGAGAGAGAGAGGAAGAGTGAGAGAGAGACAGAGAGGGAGGGAGAGAGAAGGAGAGAGAGTTAGAGAGGGAGGGAGAGAGAGTTAGAGAGGGAGGGAGAGAGAAGGAGAGAGAGTTAGAGAGGGAGGGAGAGAGAAGGAGAGAGTTAGAGAGAGAGAGAGAGAGAGAGAGAGACAAAGGGAAGGAGGGAGAGAGAGAGTTTCATGGTGTTAATGATCTCTGCAAATGTCAACAGTGTATTGTGAAAGCCATTCTCTCATAGAAATTCATGCGTTGGGTTCTGAGTCTAATTATAATTGGCCATTGACAGTGGAGATCCCTGCTGTTAACCCCATCCCATTGTTTACTGCTGTAGTGCTTCCTAATTTACTCTGGCAATGTGTGTGTGTGTGTGTGTGTGTGTGTGTGTGTGTGTGTGTGTGTGTGTGTGTGTGTGTGTGTGTGCGTGTGTGTGTGTTTGTCTCCAGTGGACAGTTGGGAAAGAGAAAAGGGCACAAAGTAAAAAGTTTCACTGCTGTACTTCTGCCCATAATTCTCAATATAATGCTCAATAGTCCGCCCTATTTCCACTGCGGTGAATTCAGTTTTAAAGCTACAGTGCGTAACTTTTCACTTTCAATTGAATGTCTGTTACATTCAAAGCCATCGCCCAAATGAGTTGACAAAAAGTTGATTAAGCCTATCAGCTCCACAAAACTCTCTCTGTATTTCTCATATGGCAGCGTTTACAAACTGGTGCCCCCCCCCCCCCCGACACTGGTGCAGGAGCTCAGAAAAATCCCAAGAAGAGCCCAAGAAAAGTTTCAGTTGTTGATTCTACTGCTAATTCAGAAAAAAAAATTGATGTACAGCAGAAGTTACGCACTATAGCTTTAAGGTCAAATTTTCACTGTAATACTGTGTGCCTAATCCTTTTAATGACATCATGTGAAAAACCGAAAACTGCTGTGTAAGGGTTAGGGGGAATTATTTAAAAAAACGTTGACTCAGGATAGACCTTGAGAATATCTTGACCATCCCTTGACTCCCGTTTGCCCCCCATTAGCATTTCCCTGTGTGCCTTCAGCTTAGCTCACTTATACAGCAATTTGCCCTTGACTTAAAATATCTTTATATCAACTACACACACACACACACACACACACACACACACACACACACACACACACACACACACACTCACACTAAGAATGGGATAAGATAAGCTGAACAAACTATATAGCAAACTCAGAACTATTTGAGAATCACGTCAGAGCCGCTGTGTATGACGGTGGTTGCTAGAGTAAATAGTCAGGTCAAATATACCTTCAAAAAGGATAAGAATGAGAAATTCCCTTTTCTGGAATCAAATGATAACTTTTTTCAAGCACAGGTCAATTTTTTTGTCTATTTATCTTCCATAACATGTCTTCTTTCATACTAGTATAGATCAAAGGTCCAACATGTACATTCATGTGTTTATTTGACTAAACCTTGTCTGTTTGCGTCTGTATATTTCTCCTATACAACCATCTTTAACGGACATTATCTCAACATTAGTTTTTTTTCCAATACTCTGAACCAAAAAATCTCAACTTCTATAACACTTACATCAACTAAACTTTCCATAATCATTCTCAGCACTATTCTGAAGGTTATTACAGAAGGATTTGTTCATATGTTGTTAATTGTCTGATTTACGATACATTTTGTTCTTAAAAACATGCAAAAATAAATGCATTTGTAAGACCTGTATATAATATTCTTGTATTTATGTATACAAAAAAAGTCATCACATCAAGGTGTGCAATTTCTATATGTTTTTGTAATATTATTTTAATTGTTTGCATAAAAATAAATGTGCAGGATGTTGTAAATGTAGAAAATAACGCTCAGATTAATATATGATCCTACAATAAAGTATATACAGCTATAAGAGACCAGTCTGGATTTTTCTTAAATCTTCATCTCTACATTACTTATTGAAAATGCTAATAATAATAAATAGTTTTATTGTGAATTTGGTAGAAATGTTGTCAGTAGTTTATAGAATAAAACCAGAATGTTCATTCCACTCAAACATATGTCTATAAAGAGTAAAACAAGAGACACTGAACATTTGGAGTGGTCTCTTCATTTTTTCGGAGCTGTATATAACAAATGTGCTACTACAAAGTCTAGGTATTGTGCCCGCTGTCTCGCTGACACATGTATATAACTCTGTATGTTGTTGTATATAACTCTGTATGTTGTTAGCTACACCTGAGTTCTGTTTGAAGACCAAACATAGAACCACTTTGATCATCCTATAGTGATATTAACACGCTGTTCCACATAAACACACAGACATAGGGGAGTGACATTTATACCTGTCTGAAATGCACTGTTGGGGAAACTACTTTTGTTCATATTCAGCAAATCTTTGCAAACTAAACGACCAATTACTTCACACAGTCCCACACACACACACACACACACACACACACACACACACACACACACACACACACATAGTATAGTGCTCCTGCTCCGTACAATCACACACACACACACACACACACACACACACACACACACACACACACACACACACACACAATAACTCACTCACTCACTCACTATAAGAAGTTGAACTTCTAGAGCACGGCTACTCCATCCATCCATCCATCCATCCATCCATCTATCTATCTATCTATCTATCTATCTATCTATCTATCTATCTATCTATCTATCTATCTATCTATCTATCTATCTATCTATCTATCTATCTATCTATCTATCTATCTATCTATCTATCTATCTATCTATCTATCCATCCATCCATCCATCCATCTTTCCAGCTTCACTAGAACTCAATTACAACGAACGTCATATTTTTCTTGGAAACCAAATCTGGATGTTTCTATTATCTGGGGATCAATTGAACTCCAGTCACAGAAGCAACCACAGTCACATCAAATAAAACATGATTCCTTTCCTAATATGGTCGTCCTGTGCTGGGAGAGGGATCCCTTCCTCTGTCACTCTCCCTCAGCTTTCCCCAAAAATGTTTTCATGTTTAGGTTTTATAGCTGGGAGTTTTTTCTTCAGTTGAGTAGTGGGGGTCTAAGGGTCTGAGGACAGAGGGTGTCATACTGTGAAGCAGGGTGGGACATTCATTATTTTGAAATGTGCCCTGCGTTCCAATCCCCATACTTCCCTACTATTTAGTAGGCCAGAAAAAGATTTAGGATGTCCCAATACATGCACGCCAATTGTTGTATGCTGAAAATACATAAATTACCCACTAACTCCACTGGCATTTTGCAGTATTCGTATTAATTCTTGACATTTCTCGACATAATGAAAAAAAAATCTTCCTTATCTGATTTTTTTTCTCTCTCCTGTGGCCCTAAAACTCTTCTGTACTTTAGTATGTAGTGTAGTAAAAAGAAAAAGTATGTGATTTTTGAACGCAGGGTTTTTTTTTCTGGGGCATTTTGGAAGATCATTTAAAAGGCCATTTACTATCAAATGTTTGAATAATAACATGCTTCCTTCATCAGGGTTTTTTCGAAATCAAATTGAGGACTTAAGTAGTTGAGTGAATATTAAATCTCTTAAAAGTGGATGTACATTACAGACCGTCCTTGATTAATCCACACACTCACACTCTGACCCACCAATCCCCCACCCCCCTCCCCCCCACGGCCCTCACACCTTTCCCCAGGACAGCTGAACTAAAACACAACTGAATATTCATGAGTCTTTACCTCATTAAAAGTAGTGATGTCAGGGAATTATCCCCCTGTTTACTGCAGGTGAGGAGCCCAGTCTGATTTATATTCATGGGACATCAACTTTTACCTGCCTCATTCTAAATCTAACTTATTTAAACTATGCTGTAATTCTGTATTTCTATCTTTAATATGTATTAGTTTTCATGTTGTTTAAGTGTTTATCTATCTAGTGTTTTAGCCCAGAACATAAGTAGCGGCCAATAGTGTCATAACGGTTGATAACAGCCAGTTGGTCTCACATTTCTAAGTAATCAAACTATATAATACAGAATGGTCTGTCTGTTTGTTTAATTGGGTGTGTGTCACTCCTAGTCTAACCTCTCCCTGTCCCCTTACCCTAACCCTGTGTGTGTGTGTGTGTGTGTGTGTGTGTGTGTGTGTGTGTGTGTGTGTGTGTGTGTGTGTGTGTGTGTGTGTGTATATCCTAACCCTAACCACCCAGCTTTGATGCCTGAGCCTAATTAATCTCCAATTTCAGGAACATAGGGCTGTGGGAACATAGGGATGAACGCCATAACTTAACAACTGACGATAACGAAATACTTTTTTAGATTTAAATTTTAATAGAAGATGATAATGAAGTAACTTGCCAATAAAGTAATGACATTTCTGGACCAATAACCAATAATAATTCTACATCTTTATTTCATTTTTGCAACATATTACTTTCCAAAATGTTTACAGAGCAGATTTTGGATATAACCTTAATAACATATGAACAAATCTTTAAACCTGCAGTGTGTAGAATTTTGGGTTTTATTTCCTAGCAGATTTTGTAGAAAGTAATTATAATATCCATAAGTACATTTAATTTAGTGCATAATAGCTGAAAAAAAATTTTAATAATTTTTTTCCCCTTAGAAAGGGTCTCATATATGTCCATATTTCTGCATATTTTGGACCAAGGCCTAGTGCCGCCATCTTGAAAGTGTCATAGTTGGAATGTCATCGGGTGCATTGTTTAAAATGTAGAATTGTTCTTGTCCTTGAAGGCCACTGTAGCTTCTGTTATTATTCAAAAGTGTTGGGGTTACCCAGGAAGTGTTGCATTCTAGAACTTTGTAGAACTTTCTTGATGATGTCATATTACACACTGCACCTTTAAGTTTCAGAATAGTGCTGAGAATGATTATGGAAAGTTCAGTTGGTGTGAGTGCTTTAGAAGTTGAGATTTTTGGTTCAGAACATGGGTAAAAAAAACTAATGTTGAGATAATGTCCGTTAAAGATGGTTGTATGTATAAAATATACAGTTGCAAACAGAGAAGGTTTAGTAAAATAAAAACCTAAATTTACATGTTG
>OX442357.1:921047-936047 GCA_949357725.1 Hyperoplus immaculatus | reverse complement strand
AAAAACATATTGAGGCAATACCAAAACAGCACAAAGGAAAGAACCGCACATGTCACTGTTGCAACTGTCCAAGATAGCTTTAACCTTTTGTACAACAAGTAGGCTTATGTAGCATGATTCGCCCAAATATAATAGCAGCCACTAATACAGAAAGGTGTACAGTCAAACACAGGCCATGTGGGGCTTTGTAGACAACACAAGAGCACTTTAACAATCCACCTTAGAAATGGACAGAAAGCCGATGCAAATATTTAAGTTTTTAATTACTAAGTAACCAGGGAATTGTGTTAGTCAGAGCTGCAACAGTTTTTATTTTAAGCAGAGGGAGGATTTGGAGATACAGCTCCGGAAAAAATGAAGAGACCATTCCAAATGTTCAGTGTCTCTCGTTTTACTCTTTAGAGGCATATGTTTGAGTTTAATTAACATTTTGGTTTTATAATACAAACTACTGACAACATTTCTACCAAATTCCTACCAAAAATATTGTCATTAAAGAGCATTTCCATTAAGTAATGTAGAGATGAAGATTGAAGAAAAATTCCGGCTGGTCTCTTGATTTTTTTCCTGAGCTGTAGATGTATGAATAAGCCTTTCTGTATAAGCAATAAGGATCATAAGATATTTGCACAGCTCTCTAAACAGAAGCTAAACATTTACATATTGTTTATTTAAACTGGGTGGCCAATAGACTCCTTCTACTTTAATAGTGTGTTTTCGTTATGACAACAGACAGCACCGAACAGTATCTGCAAGTTTATGCTACAAACCTTCTTTATATAACAAAGATAGTAGCATGACGTGCTGCAAAACAGTGTGTACTTTTACAGTGTGTGTGTGTGTGTGTGTGTGTGTGTGTGTGTGTGTGTGTGTGTGTGTGTGTGTGTGTGTGTGTGTGTGTGTGTGTGTGTGTGTGTGTGTGTTCAACTATTTTTGTGAGAACCAATTAGAATTTTAGACCTTAGGAGTGAGGACATTTTTCGGAAAGTGGGGACATTTGGAACGCAGTATAGCCGTACAAATGTGTGTGTGTGTGTGTGTGTGTGTGTGTGTAAAGAGGTTGAGTGCCACTTTAATCATTGTAACCCTTGATCCTAAATGGCTCCAGTTAACGCGGATGTGACGTCATTTAAATCCAATCACTGTCTTAACCGGGTCGTTATGGCGCCGGTGGCCTGAGGCAAAACCCTTTACCGACAAAACTATTAACGTTTAAAATGTCCCGTTGACCGTAAGTACAGGTCATAGTAATGTTATCGTTGGAGAAATGTTGTGTGTCTTTTACTGGCCCCTTCATGTGCCCAATATTACATCCGGACGCACAGGACGGAAACACAAGTAGCAGTTTTGGGCGAAAATCTATTAAATAAAATAGTGACTTTTCCTCGCCAACCCCTCCCTTTGAGAGAATTTACAGAAGATACGTTGGCCTTCAAGGACAAGAAACTGGTTATGTCTGTCTGTCTGTCTGTCTGTCTGTCTGTCTGTCTGTGTCTATCTATCTATCTATACATCCATCTTTCCATCCATCCATCCATTATCTATCTACAGAAGCTACGGTGGCCTTCAAGGACAAGAAGCTATAGTTACTAAAGATGGCATCATCCACCACTGCCTCAAGTCTTTCCACAATATCAAGTGATGAGGTGAAGATGTAGTTAGTTATTTATTCTATAGTACTTCTTCTTCTTGGTCTTCCAACAGGTGCATTTCCCCGGGACGCCCACTATATTTAAAAACACATAAGGCTGTTAAGTTTGTCCGTTCTGTGCTACTGTAGAAAAATGGCGGTGCAACATGGCGCCACATCCCAGTCATATGATGATATAAAAGGCTCATTCTAAGGCTATTAAAAAAACCCAATTGTGCTACATACAATTTTCAACATTATCAGCACAACAAATCCAACTAGCAGTTCAGTAATATCTTTCAAATCAAATCATTCTTCTCATTTCCGGACACACAAACCCTTCCTGCTTTTGTTTTCCCAAAAAGTGAATTACTGTCACTCATTATTGCCCCCCCCCCCCAAAAAAAAAAAAGCTTAACTGCTTTCCGTTTGAGTGGAAAATACATCTTTAAAAAAAAAATGGCTTCCAGGAAATGTAACTCGCAGTATCTACGAATAAACTGTGGCACATTGTTTTGACCCCTCTGCACTCGTCACCTGTGTCCTTTACAACTGCATTTGTAGGATTTGTAGCTTCATATTAAAGGAATACCTCACCCATACGGAACCAGCGTTCTATCATTATAAAATAACTATCATAATATAATGAATGAGGTTTTTCTTCCCTCAGTCTTTCCTCAGTCTTCCCTTGGCCCAGCTGTCCTGTTATTCCTGACCCTTACTGTGATGTCACAGTAAGGAAACTGTAGGGTTAGACAGTGAGACCATATAACACTCTTTCTGCCTTTTCTCAGGCTAAGATGATCCGATTTAATTATTTTTTTTGCACATTTATACTAAATAGGATCTCCGAGTTCAATACACCTTCATATTCAAACCGGTGAAGTAGGGCTTTAAGGATATTGAGTCAGGACTGGCCTTAGGGCTTACAGAATAGACAAAGCGATCGCGTCCTTTTTAACTTTAAATTTAGTTTCTATTACATGCTGTCAAATCTTATTACATACATTTATATAAAAATCTAAATGCCAAATTTGAAACATTAAGATACAAAAGATACAATATCTTAATGTTACCCAGGAACTGTACCTTGGATATATAAGTAGGTGTTTGCAGACAGGGGTCAATATTAATATTACATTTTTTTTTTGATATATTGAAGTAGACTTTCCATAATCATTCTTATCACTGAAGGTTAATACAGCAGGATATGTTGTTCATTGTCTGATTTATGATCAATTTCGTTCATAAAAAATGCCAAAAATGCATTTCTAAGACCTGTAATTTAATTTCTTTTTTTTTAATTAAAACGAAAAAATGCTGTGTACAAAATCTGTTCTGTAAAAACTTTGGACACTAAAATGAAATAAATATTTTAACTTTGGCTTTGTCTAACATCTGGATTTTTATTTTTTTTTTTAGTTTTTTTTGGCATTTTTATGCTTTATTGATAGTGTAGAGACAGAGTTGAAATGGGGCAGAGAGGGGAGTGACATGCAGAGAACGACCGCGGGCTGGAATCGAACCCGGTTCCGCTGCTGGGCCAAGGCTCATGGGGGGGACGCCCTACCAACTGAGCTAAGGGCGCAATCGGCGTATGGCAGACAGACACCGGGTCCCGGCACCACTATTCACACCGGGGCAGAAGGTATGGCTCTCGTCAAAGAACATCTCACTCAATACTGAGTCTAGGAAGCTGTCCCCACGCTTCATTGGGCCTGTTGAGGTAGAATCTGTCATTAATCCATCAGCTGTAAAACTCAAGCTACCACTGTCCATGAAGATACACCCCACATTCCACGTTTCCCAGTTGAAGCCTGTCTCCACCAGCCCTCTGTGCCCCCCAGGAAATCCCCCTCCACCCCCCCGCATTATTGACGACCACCCGGCCTACACGGTCAGGCGGATTCTGGACATTCGCCGCCGGGGCCGTGGTTTCCAGTACCTGGTGGACTGGGAGGGATGGCCCAGAGGAGGGGTATGGCCCAGAGGAGAGGAGCTGGATATCCCGCCAGCTCATCCTCGATCCCTCCCTCATTAGGGATTTCCACCGGGACAACCCAGGGAAACCCGGTGGCTCGCCTGGAGGCTCTCATTGAGGGAGAGGTACTGTCATGATCCTGCCTGGGCCTCTTTGTCTCTGTTTTGTTTTTTGCCTTTTTTCCCTTTTGCTTGTCTGGCTTATTGCAGGGTTGGAGCAGGTGTGTGGGGAGTCAGCTCAAGCACTCACAGCTGCCAGTAATCACCAATCAACCGCCTCTCATATACTCACCCTGCGTTCCAAATCACATACTCTTTCTTTTTACTACACTACATACTTAAGTACAGAAGAGTTTTACAGGCACGGGAGAGAAAAAAAATCTGATAAGGACGTTTTTTTTTCATTATGTTGAGAATTGTCAAGAATAAAGACAAATACTCCAAAATGCTTATGGAGTTAGTGGGGCATTTATGTATTTTTCAGCATACTACAATTGATGTGCATGTATTGGGACATCTTAAATCTTTTTCTGGCATACTAAATAGTAGGGAAGTATGGGGATTGGAACGCAGGGTCGGTCTTTTTTCCTCGTACTCATTTTTGTTGTTCTCCTGCCACAGCTCTCCCGGTCTGACTCCCCACGGCTCCAACCTGCACCAGCGAGCACTTCCACCCCGGACTCTTCTACCCGCTTGCTCTGGATTCTTCTCACCCAAGCCCTGGACATTCTCCGTTGCTCTCTCCCTGGAACCCTCCCCAGGACAGTTGGATTCCCCCCCCCCCCCCACCCCGGATCCTGACCCAACCCCCAGCTGATTCTTGTTCAATAAACCTTCTTTTACTAGTGCTGTCTCCGCGCCTGTGTCCTCCCTGTTATGTACGCATCATTAGTTAGATATTTGCATACGTAGGCCTATTCAAACATTTCTGTAAACATTGTAACACAAATGTAACGCTATTCACCTGCAGTGGCTCACCTTAGTCAACCATTAAAGAGGATAGAATGAATCTCTAGCAGGTAAAATAAGACATGTTGTATAGTGACAGTATGTGGGCATGTGTTCTCACTAAATCACTCCTTCTATGATCAATTCAGAGCCAATTAAAATGATGTAGCAGGTCAGTATGTGACATAACACGTCCACAAAGTGAGTAATCTATACAGAAAAAGGGCAAAGAAGACAGAATGAGCATTATCTGTCTGTCTGTCTATCTATCTATCTATCTATCTATCTATCTATCTATCTATCTATCTATCTATCTATCTATCTATCTATCTATCTATCTATCTATCTATCTATCCATCCATCCATCCATCCATCCATCCATCCATCCATCCATCCATCCATCCATCCATCCATCCATCCATCCATCCATCCATCCATCCTCACACCAATCAGAAGACCAGTGAGTCCATGGGGGATGAAGCTAATAAAGAAAGGGACCACACTGCATCATAAAGGTCAATATACTATTTCTATCAATAATGCGACTGAGATGAGAACACTACAGCTGACTGGGTAGAGCGCATACCATGTGGACTCAGTTCTCGTCACAGTGGTCGCGGGTTCAAATCCGACCCGTGGACCTTTACTGCAGGTCGTCGCTTCTCTCTTTCTCTGTCTCCCCATTTCACCTCTGTTTCTCTCGCCACACTGTCAAATGAAGCTTGAAAATGCCAAAACATAATCTCAGAAATGTGGTCGAATATTATATCTATCGGAATATTTCTGTGCATGTAAACGTGACCATTGATGAACCCATCAAGTGAATACATCCTTCTCATGGTGGCATCAAAATCCAGCTTCAAAGAAGGATGAAATCAAATAAAGCAGGAATATTTTTTCACCTCTGAAATGTAAGTCTACGCATTATCTGAATTTCACACTGGTCAGACAATTATCAATGCCTTAGTTGGAGCCAAATACAGAAGTGTTGAAGCTTTTGAACCCTGTGTGTGTGTGTGTGTGTGTGTGTGTGTGTGTGTGTGTGTGTGTGTGTGTGTGTGTGTGTGTGTGTGTGTGTGTGTGTGTGTGTGTGTGTGTGTGTGTGTGTGTGTGTGTGTGTGTATTCTTCTGTACTATTCTGTATTTGTCTCCCAGTGGAGCGGCTAAGTGCTTATTCTCATCAGAGTATTTCAGGTGATGATACAAGCGTGAACATTGGCCTGAGCATGAGTCTCCATGGTGACACTGGACAAGAACATTGTACGAGACATTTGAAATTGTGAATTTGAAAATTCCTCACAGAAATGTATTGGGGTTTTTTGATTACATGTTTTATTTATTTTTCATATCAATGTCTCGGACAATGTTCTTGTCAAGTGACCCATGGAGACTCATGCTCGTGCAACCTGGTCTCACGGCACCAGGTTGGCTCATGCATATTTTCACGCTTGTATCACATATTGAAAGATTGTAGCACTTAGCCGCTCCACTAAATGCGGTCGAGTGAATGGATACACTTCAGATGAATAGGTTTTTTTTCTCGTTTTTTTTTTTTTTTTTTTTTACTTAGATAGATAGATATCGTTCTGAAACTTTTCCAGTTGATGACACACATTAAAACCATCATTCCTTGTATTACAACTTGTTTTCAGAAATGTTTGTTAAATAGCCTTTGCAGATTATTGGCAACGTCCAACTCATTTTGTGTCATTTTCTCTTCTCTGATAATTTAGTGGAAAATATATGTTTTTTTTTTTAATTCAAGGCATTTAAAAGGCAGGCAAAAACATTGTCTTTTCAAGCACCGGTACGCAATTTTGAGTTTAGGCCCACTGTTCTTAACAACAATGCATTTCGCTATTGCTAGATTTGCATATCTATTCAAACATTTCTGAACATTTTTAGCGCAAAAAAAAAAATAGTTTCAATGCCAGTCATCAAAAGTGTCATGATGATATCTATAAGTTAAAATGTAACCCTATTCATCTGCAGTATTCCGCCTATTAACCATAAGCATAAATCCTCAAGTAGGTTATTATCTTTTGACACGGGCTGATATATTGTGTACACACGCAGGGCTAAGCGTCATAAAAAAGTCACTTATTCTCGCCAGCCTACACCTGAAACCCTACGCTAAAACTACTCTCATAAATCGTTTAATTACACACGCATAGGCCTACATCCATACGGTAGCGCATACGTGAACATATTGACAGTGCACTCACCCTTTCCCATAGCACCAGCTGCTGTATGAACAAGTGAAGAAATGTGGCCGTCCACTTCATGTTAAAATGTCCACAGGCAAGCGCGCTGTGCAAAAATACCACGTAGAAGGCTCGTTCACTTTGGGGAAACTAGTCACAGGAAAGTAAGAAAATGATAATAATAATACGGGCGATAGTTATGAATGTAAAAATATAGGTCCAAACAAATAGATGTCCCCGGAAAAATAGGCGAAATCAGCAAGTCATCAAGGAAAGAGAAATGACTTAGTTGACAAGTGTCCAGCGATGGGAACGATCCGTGAAGCGAGTAGCGAGTGAGTCATTTGCCGATGTGAATACAGTGTGGTGGCGGTGTGTGTGTGTGTGTGTGTGTGTGTGTGTGTGTGTGTGTGTGTGTGTGTGTGTGTGTGTGTGCGTGTGTGTGTGTGTGTGTGTGTTTGAGAGGAAGAGTGTGTGTGTGTGTGCGTAAATGAGAGAGAGAGAGAGAGAGTGTGTGTGTGTGTGTGTGTGTGTGTGTGTCTGTGTGTGTCTGTGTGTGTGTGTGTGTGTGTGTGTGTGTGTGTGTGTGTGTGTGTGTTAGTGTGTGTTTGTGTTAGTGTGTGTGTGTGTGTGTGTGTGTGTGTGTGTGTGTGTGTGTGTGTGTGTATGTGTGTCTGTGTGTGTTTGAGAGGAAGAGTGTGTGTGAGTAAATGAGAGAGAGAGAGCGAGAGAGAGAGTGTGTGTGTTTGTGTGTGTGTGCGTGAATGAGAGCGTATGGTGAGAAACGGTGTGTGTGTGTGTGTGTGTGTGTGTGTGTGTGTGTGTGTGTGTGTGTGTGTGTGTCCAGTAGCGCTGCTGGAGAGAGTAGCATTACGCGCGGAGAGCCGGAGAATGAACCAAACAAACAAGGTGCGCTCGCGATCCTCTCATGAAAAGGCAAAAAGCTGCACGGACACGTGAGAGGTCGGACTTCACCTGCGCAAAAGGGCTGCTGGAATCACATTTAAAGCTATAGTGCGTAACCTTTGCATATAATATAATGTCGGTTAAATTAAAGCCAGCTCCACAAAACTCTCTCTGTATTTCTCAGTATGGCAGCGTTTAAAATCTGGTGTCGACCCCCCTCCCCTCCCCCTCTGACTCTGGTGCAGGAGCTCAAGAAAAATCCCAAGAAGAGCCCAAGAAATGTTTCAGTTGTTGATTCTACTGCTAAGAAAAAAACCTGGACGTACAGCAGAAGGTATAAAATCCATGAGCCATCACTGAAGGCTTTACCTCATGTAGATGCACAGACAGAATCATGGTCAGGGGATTATATGAAGTAGGTCTACCATATTGTGGCTATTGTTATAAAAACAGTCCTTGTTATAATGTTACATTATGTTCTGTTAGGCAATGACTTAAAGGTGCACTGTGTAATATGACATCATCAAGAAAGTTCTACAAAGTTCTAGAATGCAACGCTCCCTGGGTAACCCCAACCCTTTCGAATAATAACAGAAGCTACAGCGGCCTTCAAGGACAAGAACAATTCTACATTTTAAACAATACACCTGATGACATTCCAACTATGACACTTTCAAGATGGCGGCACTAGGCTTTGGTCCAAGATTTGCAGAAATATGGACATATATGAGACCCTTTCTAAGGGGAAAAAAAATTATTCAAAATTTTTTTTTTCAGCTATTATGCACTAAATTAAATGTACTTATGGATATTATAATTACTTTCTACAAAATCTGTTAGGAAATAAAACCCAAAATTCTACACACTGCAGCTTTAAAACGTTGTGTCCTTTAGCAGGCAGAAAGCCCCACACAAAACATTACATTTATTTTATGTAACTGTATACAACACCTTCTTTGATAGTGCATGGGCAAAATATGAGACTTGCTTAGAGTGGTGTGTGTGTGTGTGTGTGTGTGTGTGTGTGTGTGTGTGTGTGTGTGTGTGTGTGTGTGTGTGTGTGTGTGTGTGTGTGTGTGTGTGTGTGTGGTGATACACAGTTTTATTACCCAGACATTGCACATAAACTGTTATTGAAAACATAAACAGTGCGTGTTGATGGCAGCCCACAGCACATCATCGGAGTGTGTGTGTGTGTGTTTGTGTGTGTGTGTGTCTGTGTGATATTTTGTGTGTGTGTGATTGTGTGTGTGTGTGTGTGATTGTGTGTGTGTGTGATTGTGTGTGTGTGTGTGTGTGTGTGTGTGTGTGTGTGTGTGTGTGTGTGTGTGTGTGTGTGTGTGTGTGTGATTGTGTGTGTGTGTGTGTGTGTGTGTGTGTGTGTGTGTGTGTGTGTGTGTGTGTGTGTGTGTGTGTGTGTGTGTGTGTGTAGAGGTCGATTGATGACAGTTGCTGCCTTTGGCTTATCAACAATTCCTGCGGAGAGGAGAGCGCAGGGCGTTCCAACAGCCAGTGTGTTTCTCTCACACAGATTTCAGGGAAAGAAGTTTAAACAGACATGGCCGCCGAGCCTTTCCTTGACTATATATCAGCACTGATGTTACCTACATTTAATTTTCTGCTTAACATTTGCCAATAGCTTAAAAAACCTGTAAAGTAGAGTAGCCATGTTGTTTGTTCGATTTGTCTTTTATTTTTGTGTGTGTGTGTGTGTGTGTTTTCCCTGCATGTGTATGTCTGCGAGTCTGTGTGTGTGTGTGTGTGTGTGTTTTCCCTGCATGTGTATGTCTGCGAGTCTGTGTGTGTGTGTGTGTGTGTGTGTGTGTGTGTGTGTGTGTGTGTGTGTGTGTGTGTGTGTGTGTCTGTGTGTGTGTGTGTGTGTGTTGTCCTTGCCGTCCTCCCGCTGTTTGCAGCTGTCTGTCCCCAGTCGTCCCAAAGAGACGCTGTGAGAATCTGATCTCTGAGACAGACTGGTCCAGATGTCTCACGTAACTCCAACAACAACGTAACAAGGAGTCAATAGTTGTAACTATGGTTGCGTTCCGAATCGCACACTTTCTACTATATAGTATGTAGAAAAAAGATTTAGGATGTCACAAAAAGAAAGAGTATGCGATTCGGAACGCAACCATTTTTGGTATTTCTAATGAGCTGTGCATTGTCCCTAGCCTGGTGCTACCAGACCATCGTACTTCATTTCATTTGTACAGAAGGTCTGGAACTGCTCTATTTGGTGAACGTTCACTCACTTGAAGGCGGGGTGTCTGTGGAAGTTTAAAACTATTGGATCTGCCCAGTGCCACTCTGTATCAGCCAACCAATCGCATAACGTTTGGTCGCAGCATTCAACTGAAACTGGAGCGCGACTTCAACGTCATCGTTCTCAGCCACTCGCTCTGTTCGCCCGGAAATGTTCCTGAGCTCAAACGCGTAAATTCACCACAGCCCCAGACTGAGGTTGCGTTCCGAATCGCATACTCTTTCTTTTTTCTATTCTACATAATACATCCGACGATAAAAAGAATCTAGTTAGGATGCAGTAGGCATACTATTGGGACATACTTTTCTCTCTTATTTCATCATAACATTGCGCCTTGATCTTGCCTCTTGCTTTTATATCCGTCGCATCCCCGTTTGTTTTCATATGGAGGCTTCGTCGATGTGACGTCACTTCACGTGCACACTGGATTGTGGGTCAGAATCGCCCAAATAGGATGCAGTTTTCAACACTAACAATCTTGGCCGCATGAAGTAGGACATCCGGGTACTTCTAACCATCCTAAATCTGACCACAAGAATCGGGACATCCTAAATCTTTTTTCTACATACTATATAGTAGAAAGTATGCGATTCGGAACGCAACTTGACTACTGAAGGGAAAATTCAATTTGGGCGGAAGTAGGTAGGCGGGCGGAGCCAGGCTACATTGTCCCTGCTTAATGAACAAATAAATAAATAAATAAAATGGCGAAAATGGGTAATACTCCACATCTTTATACAATTATTGCCTACTCCGAGTCCTGCTATGACCTTATTGCAGATTAAAGTGAGCAGAAAATAATGTTTTATAAGGCATGTCTTATTCAGAAGGGTCTTATCCGGGTTCATAATGGAAATAATAGTGCATTTAAATGTAGTCGTGTAATGCTGTTTACCCGTCCACCCACTCACCCTAAGATCACCCGATCGAACACACACACACACACACACACACACACACACACACACACACACACACACACTACACCTATTAGAGGGCTTTGTCACTGGCTAAGAGCATTGATGGGAGCACAGCCTCACACACAAGCCTGGCATTAAAGGAATTCAATAGAGGTGTAAGGTCTGCAGTCTTCTCTCTGCTCGGACAAGAGGCCACTGATGCCAGGGGTGTTACCAGCTGTGTGGCAATGACATGGAAAGTGGCGATTCCAGTGACATCACAAAAGGTACAAACATAGGACATTTAAAGCTACAGTGCATAACTTTTTCATATGGATTCATGTTGTTTACATTCAAAGTTGACACAAAGTAAGTCAATCAGCTCCACAAAACTCTCTCTGTATTTCTCAGTATGGCAGCGTTTACAAACTGGTGTCCCCCCCCCCCACCTCCCCCCCTGACACTAATGCAGGAGCTCAAGAAATCCCAAGAAGAGCCCAAGAAATGTTTCAGTTGTTGATTCTATACTGCTATGAAAAAACCTGGACGTACAGCAGAAGGTATAAAATCCATGTGCCATCACTGCAGGCTTTACCTCATGTAGATGTACCGACAGTGTTCCTCAGAATTCCTCACTGGGGGAGACAGAAGTTACGCACTAAAGCTTTAAATACTTAAGAGTTACGATAGACCATCGGTTATCATGGAATGACTACATTGTTAAGTTAGACATGAGGCCATTGACGTCTGTGTGTGTGTGTGTGTGTGTGTGTGTGTGTGTGTGTGTGTGTGTGTCTGTGTGTGTGTGTGTGTGTGTGTGTGTATGAGCAGCTGTCGGAGAGTCAATACTGAACTAACAGCTTTGGGTCGAAACAAGATACTGAACTAACAGCTTTGGGTCGAAACAAGATGGTGACTCTTTTTTTTCTATAAATATATATTTTATTTATACAAGTTTTTTGAAACACACTTTCTAACACAACACAGAGAGACAGGAACATACAAAAGACAGAATAAGAGAAAAAAATTTAAAAAAAAAAACACAGACAGCCAGCGCTCACACAGTACTTTCCCTCTTAATGTGATAAATGAATGGGCCCCAAATATTTTTTAATTTAGAATGGGAGTTAGCCAAATGAAACCGAATTTCTTCCAGATACAAACATGATATCATATCATTCAGCCACTTTCCGAATCGCATACTCTTTCTTTTTTCTATTCTACATACTACATCCGACGATAAAAATAATCTAGTTAGGATGCAGTAGGCATACTATTGGGACATACTTTTCTCTTTTATTTCATCATAACATTGCGCCTTGATCTTGCCTCTTGCTTTTATATCCGTCGCATCCCCGTTTGTTTTCATATGGAGGCTTCGTCGATGTTACGTCACTTCACGTGCGCACTGGATTGTGGGTCAGAATCGCCCAAATAGGATGCAGTTTTCAACACTAACAATCTTGGCCGCATGAAGTAGGACATCCGGGTACTTCTAACCATCCTAAATCTGGCCACAAGAATCGGGACATCCTAAATCTTTTTTCTACATTCTATATAGTAGAAAGTATGCGATTCGGAACGCAACCACAGTTTATTCTTGACATTGAATTTTTAAATTTTTTCAAATTTCAAAAAGTGCATGAAGAAAAACAAATGCAATTCTTCCGTGGCCCTAATAGGCCTATACTATACTCTTCCGTAATTACGACATTGAGACAGGAACCCAAAAATATATCTATTCCACATTACAGAAGACAGAAGACAACACTAAAGGCCAATCAGCGTGAATTGGAGCTCAGGCGCCGTGTTTAGTTTAAGAGCTGCCCAGTAAACTAATGACTGCTTCATTCTAACCGTATTACATGTTGGAACCTTATATCTCCGGTTTGAGGGGAACACACTGTCTTCACTGTTTAGAACATGGTCTGGGTCAGAAGGGATGTTGTCTTTTCAACGTTAGTATGTCATTATTAAAGGCTGATTAATACAATATAGTATAATAATAATAATAATAATAATAATAATAATAATAATAATAATAATAATAATAATAATAATAATAATAATAATACAAATAATAATAATAATAATAATAATAATAATAATAATAATAATAATAATAATAATAATAATAATAATAATAATAATAATAATAATGCACTAGTCTCTTCTTGGGATTTTTCTGAGCTCCTGCACCAGTGTCTGGGGGGGGGGGGGTGACACCAGTCTGTAAACGCTGCCATACTGAGAAATACAGAGAGAGTTTTGTGGAGCTGATAGGCTTAATAAACTTTGTGTCAACTCCTTTGGCGATGGCTTGAATGTAAGTGACATTCATTTATAGGGAAAAAGTTATGCACTGTAGCTTTAACGGGAATCGCCACTCACCATTTCAATAACACACACAGGTCGCAATAACCTTCAGATCCCCCTCTTGAATCCATGAGGGGACATTTAATGAAGATGATTTGAATGATAATGCGATAGTGTGTGTGTGTGTGTGTGTGTGTGTGTGTGTGTGTGTGTGTGTGTGTGTGTGTGTTTGAGCGTGTGTTTTAGCGTGTCTGTGTGTTTGTGTTTTAGTGTTTCTGAGTATCTGTGTGTATGTGTGTGTGTGTGTGTGTGTGTGTGTGTGTGTGTGTGTGTGTGTGTGTGTGTGTGTGTGTTTCTGAGTATCTGTGTGTGTGTGTGTGTGTGTGTGTGTGAGATTGAATGGTAATGCAGCAGCAGTCATGATTATGTAACATGTAATATGTAATATTGCTGTGAGGCTTCAGTGACTTTAGAACGACCTCATCGAGTAATAAATCTCCTAGAATACATTCCTCCAATATTGTCTTGTTGTGTTGGCTCTTATTTATTTGTTGTGAGTGTCTGTATGTTTCATGCTAAAATATTTTATTCAATGGATTAGGATCATTTTAAAGCTATAGTGCGTGATTTCTGTTGAATGTAACTGACATGCATTTATATGAAAAAAGTTCACCAGTTGAAAACACGTAGAAAAAACTGACTAAGAAGAGTAAAAGAAATATGTATTTAGACATGAATTAGCTGTATGTTACAAAGGGAAGTATAAGCTTCGTTTGTTGACATTTACTGGAATTTTCTTGTATTCCTCAATAATACATTTTACATTTGAAGACCATACTTCACCGGTGGAAATATGAAGGTGTATTGAACTCTGAGATCCTATGTAGTATAAATGTGCAAACATTTTTAGAATCCGGTTCATCCTAGCCTGAGAAAAGGCAGAAAGAGTGTTTTATGGTCTCACCTTCTAACCCTACATTTTTCCATCACACATGGGTGTGAGAAATGGGGGGGGGGGAGTGGGTGCTGCAGACCCAGGGGTGTCTTTAAGTTATCTCGGAGGGATAACCACTAAATGGTAATGTGATAATGGGGAAGGGGAGAAAAGAAAACACAACAGAACTGTTAAGGGCCACACAGGAATTCCTTTAAGAAATCACGCGCTAGAACCACCAACTTAACCACTGAAAACACACACAAAGAACTCAACAGTTTTCTCTAGAAACACTAAAACAAGAGAACAAACGACAATGAGCAGCACAGAGCACTGGAGTCTCAGGGCATAAGAAGACTCCCCACACCTCTCTCTCTCTCTCACACACACACACACACACACACACACACACACACACACACACACACACACACACACACACACACACACACACACACAGAGCACTGGAGTCTCAAGGCATATATGAACTCCTCACACCTGGGCCCAATCAGACAATCAGTGCCACACACACCTGACCAAAAGTTTGAAGGAAATCTCTTTAAAGAGTTCTTGAGATATCGAAACATTTAAGTTAAAAGCTGCTACGAGGAACTTTTAAATATTTCTGAAACAGTCTCATTTTTCCTCTGATGATCATAAATTACATGTAACAGCAAACGAGACCATCAGTGCAAAGAATGCTATTTTTATATAGTTTTTCTTGATGCCTTTGTCATGGGTATACGCTCACCCAGGAACAACAGCTGGCGTAGTAAAAACACTACCGCTTTTAGTCCAAAGGGGGGCGCTAGAATGAACACAAAATGAAAGTTCCTTGAAGCACCTTTAATGGCCTTCTTGTTGTAGAATGAAACCAGCTTGAATACAGCTTCAGAGAAAAGTTGATTGTGTTTATTATTGAG
>OX442357.1:853547-911047 GCA_949357725.1 Hyperoplus immaculatus | reverse complement strand
AGGATTTTGGCAACATCAGGAAGATAGTTTAAAGGTGCTCCGAGGAACTTCCAGTGTGTGTTAATTCTAGCGCCCCCCTTTGGACAAAAGCGGTAGTGTTTTTACTACGCCAGCTGTTGTTAATGGGTGAGCGTATGACCCATTACAAAGGCAGTGTTTCCCCCACGTTCACTCAGCAGCGGCGCAGCGCCGCTGCTGAGTGAACGTGCGCCGCTGCTATAAAAATCCTTCTCCTCCGCATTTTCTATTTTTTTTTTTTTTTGGTACGTAGCTCCTTTTAGAAAATGGGCAGCGCGTAACGTAAATTGCGCAGCACGCGGCACATCATCACGTAGCCAACATCAAAGAAGAAAAATAACCTAACAGCGAGTGTGGCAGTTGTTGGCAGTAGTAGCCTACACGGTTGCAAAGTTACAATAGCCTTGTTTGAGCAGGAGCCGTCTTGCTCAGACCCTCGCAATTATGATGCGCGTCTTGCTGAGCGCACAGCAAAAATGCTGTGCGCTCAGCAAGACGAGTGTCATAGTTGCGCAGGTCTTAGCAAGACGGCTCCTTCTCAAACGAGGCTATTGATTCTAGCAGCGAGTGAAGCGGAAGAGCGAAGAAAGAAGGAGAGAGAGAGAGAGAGAGAGAGAGAGTGAGAGAGAGAGAAAGTTGCTAAAATGGGTCGCTACATGACCACCAGTTTTAAAAACCCTCTGAGCCCTATCGTAATTTTATTTTATTTTATCTAGGCTATAAACCGCAACCGTGCCATTTTTCCTCTAGTAGACTACAGTGTGTGTGTGTTTTGTGTGTGTGTGTATATTTTCGGGAACTTTGAAAAATGAATCCATACTGTTAGATCCGATGTTGTTCTTTATTGCCATATAAAATCCGTTTTCATCGCGTATTTTAGTTTGGGATTTATGCTAATCGCCTGTAAGCATGTGGTCATTAGCATAAATGCAGGGAAAGGGAAAAACCCTATGGACTTTTTAAAAGAGCATAAATAGTTTCTATTATGTATAACTTATATGTATTTTATAATTTTCTCATCACTTTTTGACTCCCAAGACTAAGAAGAAGTGTTTTAAGCAATAACAAGCTTAATACATTTGCCTTTTTGTGTTATATCAATAAATAATTGTGAGATATTTTTTGCTTTTTTACTGTCTAATTGATAATTTCCTACATTCAAACGACATCACTGCAGCACACATATTCTGATAGTCCAGGTTGTGACCTAAATAAATGATAGCTTGACAGCTATGCATTATAGGGGTGATGAATGCAATCTTAATAAGAAAATAAATCCAGGCGAACCAAAACATCTAAACATCACTGTGCACAATGTATATATACATAGTTAAATAATATATATTACATTTGCAGATGAGTCTAAAAAGCTGGGTGATTAGAAAGGCAGACGGGGACAATGGAGGAGCTGAGGTTAGTAAAGCAAATTAGGGAAGCAAACTTTCAAGCTATTGAGAATTTTCTTTTGGATTTGAATGCATAATGCTAGGTGATATTATTTGAACATTACAAATACATGTATATAGGGTAATTTGAAGGAAACAAATAAGATTTCTAGCATTTCTTACTTGTTGTTTAAGTGCTCAAGTTTATTACAGAAAATACAGGTAGACCAAGTAAGGGAGGAAAGAGAAGTGACAGAAGCAAGGAGAACAAGAGAGAGAGGGTGCAGTGGTAGATCCTGAGAGGTGTTTTGCCCATGATTGCAGGAGATTTAATTTTTGAACAATGTGTCTTATGTAAAAAACAGTGTGTAGTGTTTTGAAAGAAGTGTGTTGGAGAATTTCACAGTGCAAAGCACTTATTGTGTTTGTAGGGTTGGTGCTTTTGTCTAGGGCATGGTTACAAAAGTCAGAGGTTGTGATGCTTTGGGCATAGCAACCACTTTTAGTGTTTAAGCATTAGGCAAAAATCTGTAAATAAATTGTGCAAATTATTTTTGCGTTGTGGCATTTTTTGTTTAAATATTAATTTCTATACAAAAATGTCAAAATCTGTAAATGAAGACACAAAAGGCAAAGTTACAACACCAATAATCCTATCTACAGTAATATACAGGACTGTGTGAATAGGATTTAAGTGCATATTCTCCTCTCAAAGTGCACCAGATTCATGGATTCCAATGTACAGGGTACAAAAAAAATTCGCCCGGGGGGCATCCCCCCGGACCCCCCTACAGGGTTCGGGGACCACAGCACCGCTGCTGAAAAAAATCCTGCGGGAAACAATGAAAGGCATAAAGAAAAACTATATAAAGATAGCATTCTTTGCACTGATGGTCTCGTTTGCTGTTACATGTAATTTATGATCATCAGTAGGGCTGGGTATCGTCAAGGACTTCGCGATAAGATACTTATCACGATACACTGGTCACGATACGATATATCACGATATATTGCGTATCTTGATATATCACGATATATTGTGATATTCCATAAACAAGTTGCCTTGTCAAACATAACAGCACAATATAGTGATAATTGTACATACAAATGAAGTCAAAACTATTTCATTCACAACTTCCTTTACTATTTTTCTTCCTTTTTTTTGGTTTTGGCAAATGATCAAACACTGCTGCAGCTGCCATAACATCAATCAAAATAACAAATCTAATTCACTCTTGTACTAACTGTACAGGACAAAATGAAAATGGAAACACATCAGTGTGCTTTTGTGACACAGTGAATCTTAAGTATTTTTATAAACAAAACTGATCTAACTTCAATAGTCAGTATCCTAGAGGCTCAGGCCTGACAGCAGACATGGGTTTGAATCTGACCCGTGGTTGTTTCATTCCCTCTCTGCCCCACTTCATATCTGTATCTCTGCGCTGTCAATAAAGCCTTAAAAAAATAAAATAAAAAATCATAAAAAAATTAATTAAAAAAAAATCGATATTTTGATATAAAAATCGATACTGATATCGGGAAACTAAGTATCGCGATATATCGATATTTCGATTTTTTGACACAGCCGTAATGATCAGAGGAAAAATGAGACTGTTTCAGAAATATTTAAAAGTTCCTCGTAGCACCTTTAAATAATCAAGAAATCATCTAATAATCCCAAACTCCAGAATAGGGAAGATTTGGGAATAATAACACCCAGAGTTTGACCCTGGTTTAAAATGCACATTGAATATACAACTGATAAACAAAGCAATGCTGAATTTTATATATGAAAAAAAAATCCCGTAATGTTGACCATTCAAATTGTTTCCCAAAATAAATTAAACTGTATCCATGGACACCATCTCATGCACATCTGAAGACAATTATTTTTTATGTATGAAAATAAAGAATTTGTTATAGTTTTATTATGGCTTTTTACGGCTATTCTACACCATTGTAAGTCAGAAAATTCAACGATAAAATAAAGAACACATTTTTTTCTGACCAAATTAACATAATTATATTTACAATAGAGCTGTGAAAAAGCCTTTACAGTATAACCAAAAGGACCACGCTGAAATCATAGCTATTAATATGTCATTTGATATATATACAGCTCTGGAAGAAATGAAGAGACCACTCCAAATGTTCAGTGTCTCTCGTTTTACTCTTTAGAGGCACATGTTTGAGTAGAATGAACATTTTGGTTTCATAATATAAACTACTGACAACATTTCTACCAAATCCCAGTACATTTTTTTGTCATTAAAGAGCATTTTCATTAAAGGGACACTGTGTAACATTTTAAGTAATTTATTAGCTAAAATCAATATCCTCATTCATAAATATGTCATCATTGGTGTAAAATGACAATAATCTGAATTATCCTCCTGAGCGGAGAATTACAAATATTAATATTACATTTTGTACATTGAGCAGGCAAGTCTTATGGAGGCATCCATGTTTTTGGAATGTCATCAGGTGCATTGTTTAAAATTTAGAATTGTTCTTGTCCTTGAAGGCCACTGTAGCTTCTGTTATTATTCAAAATGGTTGGGGTTACCCAGGGAGTGTTGCATTCTAGAACTTTATATTACACACTGCACCTTTAAGTAATGTAGAGATGAAGATTTGAGAAAAATCCAGACTGGTCTCTTCATTTTTTATATATATATTTTTTTCAAAACTTTCACTCAATATAAAAGTTGAAAAATTAAACCTTATTTAAAAAGGTAAATAGAACTATCATTCACCAACAGGAAACAAATTAAAGTACAAAATGATACCATATACATACAGTGCAATATGCCATTTATCTTTGCCAGCAAACGTCAGTGATCGTCAATTTTTTGTCTTAACAGAATAGTGCAAAACAATTGAGAAAAAAAACATCAATTTGTACTTAAAAAATAAGCAATTTTTTTTCTTTATAAATATTTATACCTTGATTATTATGTCCCAAGACCAGGATACATATGGAAAGGAAATTAAACGTACAACCAAATATTTGAGGAAAAGTGCAAAGAATTTAAGCTATGGCTGTGCTCAAAAAGCCCTACTAACGTCCTACTCATACTAAAAGCCCTACTAACATACTACTCATACTAATGTCCTACTCATACTCATTTAACGTCAATTTGAGTATGTTGTTGTTGTGTATGCGAGTTTGTGTAGGCGAGAAATGCCCGGATGAGTACTAACTTCCGGGAAGATTTTGTGTATGGATCAATAGGATACTTTTCCTACTCAACTGCCCCACAATTCATTGCGTCTTTTCAAACGACATGGAAGGTTTTTTTTAAATTCTTTATTGCTTCTGTATACTTCAGTGTAAACGGTCCGACGAGGCGACGAACCTCACATACTCAATCAATGGTTAATATATATATATATATATATATATATATATATATATATATATATATATATATATATATATATATATATATATATATATATATATATATATATATGTGGACTCCATTGAAAAAGAGGTTTTTCTCAATGGGACTTTCCTGGTTAAATAAAGGTTAGATATTTATTATTATTATTTTTAAATGCAGTAGGGAGGACGTCAGTAGGGCTTTTTCGATCACAGCCAGTGTGTGTATTTTCCAGTGCTAGCGATAGAGACACATGTTCTTGCTCTGGTACAGATACATGTAGGCGTCACAGAACAGTCGTTTGGCCACGCCCTTCATGTCTCGAGGAACCTGATTGGCCAGTTCTGCCGGGGACATTTCCAGGTATGCTCCGACCTCCGGGCAGGAGCGCACCTCAGGGATGTTGAAACCGTCGATCTCTCCTGAAAACACAACGCAAAAAGAGTGTGAAAAAATGTGTGTGTGTGTGTGAGTGAGTGAGTGTGAGTGTGTTTGTGCGTAAACAATCGTTTTCCACTGTGTGTGTGTGAGAGTGTATTTGTCAATTTACACAAGGTATGTCGAAATTCATCTTCTCGCATATCCCCCCTCTCAAGTTCCCACACTCCAGAGGGGGTCAGAGCAGAGGGTCAGCCATAGTACAGCGAGTGTCTTGCTCAAGGACACAATGGTAGAGATGGTGGGCACCGTAGATGTAATAGCAGCCACCACTAGTTTTACTACTAACACCCTCCTGTCTGGTGCCGGCGATCCAACAAGAGACCTCATGGTTACTGGGAGGAACCAGAGACCTCATGGTTACTGGGAGGAGGAACCAGATACCTCATGGTTACTGGGAGGAGGAACCAGAGACCTCATGGTTACTGGGAGGAGGAACCAGAGACCTCATGGTTACTGGGAGGAAGAACCAGAGACCTCATGGTTACTGGGAGGAGGAACCAGAGACCTCATGGTTACTGGGAGGAGGAACCAGAGACCTCATGGTTACTGGGAGGAGGAACCAGAGACCTCATGGTTACTGGGAGGAAGAACCAGAGACCTCATGGTTACTGGGAGGAGGAACCAGAGACCTCATGGTTACTGGGAGGAGGAACCAGAGACCTCATGGTTACTGGGAGGAAGAACCAGAGACCTCATGGTTACTGGGAGGAACCAGAGACCTCATGGTTACCGGGAGGAGGAACCAGAGACCTCATGGTTACTGGGAGGAAGAACCAGAGACCTCATGGTTACTGGGAGGAACCAGAGACCTCATGGTTACCGGGAGGAGGAACCAGAGACCTCATGGTTACTGGGAGGAACCAGAGACCTCATGGTTACTGGGAGGAACCAGAGACCTCATGGTTACTGGGAGGAGGAACCAGAGACCTCATGGTTACTAGTCGGCCCCCCTTTCCTCTTAGCCATCCTCCCACCTATGTTAACGGTGCTTGACAAATGTGACTTCACTTGGGGCGCTCCGGTGGTGTAGTGGATAGAGCGTGTACCATATGGCTCTGGCCTTCGTTGCAGTGGTCGCGGGTTCAAATCCGACCCGTGGATCTTTCCTGCAGGTCATCCCCCCTCTCTCTCTGTCTCCCCATTTCAACTCTGTACTATCTAATAAAGCTTGAAAATGCCAAAAAATAATCTTTAAAGAAAAAAGGAGACTTCCCTACACTCCACTCACCTTGTCTGTCTGCCATGCTGTCAAAGAATATCCAGTCTTCGCTCTTGGGTCCGTGTTTGATGAATGAGACGTAGTGACTGGTCTCGATGCACAGCACAGCAAACAGCTCCAGTTTGTCCCGGGTCAGAGTTTGGTTTAAGCTGCGGCCATGGTAACCCTTTGGCACGTCCAGGGCAACAGGCTTATGGGACTGACGCTTGGGATGAGAGTGAACCTGGGGAAAAATATAGAAGAAAATCATTCAGTTAAAGGAATACTTCACCCATACGGAACCGGCGTTCTATCACTATAAAATCGCTATTATAATATAATGAATGAGGTTTTTCTTCCCTCAGTCTTCCCTTGGCCCAGCTGTCCTGTTAATCCCTAACCCTAAATTTTTACTAGTGTAATGTCACACTAGTAAAATGTATGGTTAGACAGTGAGACCATAAAACACTCTTTCTGCCTTTTCTCAGGCTTGGATGAACCGATTTCTAAAATGTTTGCACATTTATACTGCATAGGATCTCAGAGTTCAATACACCTTCATGTTTCCACCGGTGAAGTAGGGCTTTAAGACAAACCACTCATGTGTTCAGATACAAACCTTAGCTGAACAGGTCCCACAGAAGACTTTGAATCCCTTCTGGCTGAAGACAGGATCTCCAAAGCAGTCGATGCATTCTCTCTCCGCCAACTCTCCACACAGCATGCACTGCTGGGGCCCTGCAACACACACACACACACCACCAGTTGTGTTAGCTGCGTGCGTGCCTGCGTGTGTGTGTGTGTGCGTGTGTGAGTGAGTGAGTGACTTTTTGTCTGCCTGTGTGTGTGTGTGTGTGTGTGTGTGTGTGTGTGTGTGTGTGTGTGTGTGTGTGTGTGTGTGTGTGTGAACCTTCAGACAGCAGGTCGGTGATGTCCAGTTCCAGAGAAGGAACGATCTTGTCAAACATTTTGAATTTCTTCCCAAATCGAGGCATCTGCAGGATCAGGCAGGACGGCACCTGCAATAACACACACACACACACACACACACACACACACACACACAAGAAGACAAACACACACACACGTTACCACGCACGCACGCACACACACACACACACACACGTTACCACGCACACGCACACACACACACACACACAAGATGAGATCTGATGAGAAAACTGTCCTACAGAGCCCTCTATTGGAGAACCAATGTAAGTACAGGAAAGTGTAAGATAAATCCATATTCCTGAGAACGTTGGCAAACTACTTTTATTATTATTATCAAGTTGCAATTTGTGTTTAAAATGTTTTTTATTTACGAAACCAAACAAAAAAAATATTCCTCTATACAATTTTTTATTTTTATAAATCCTCTTCTGAACTGTTTTTCTTCTTCCCTGTGGCGCTAATACTCTTCCATAGAATGCAGGGAAACAGATCTTCGGCTTTTATTACATTAAAACACACATATAAAATGATTGTGTTATTGGGATGCTACTGCTGTTTATGAAGCTTTTGATGTGTTTGTAGGGTAACATAACATATCTCACATCTGCCAGTTTAAGTCCTGCCCATGTTACACTGTATACTGCATACACCTGTGTCATGGTTGTTGTGTCCTTGGGCAAGACACTTCACCCACCTTGCCTCGTGTGAATGTCGATAGTTAGCCTGCTGCTATCGGTGTGTGAATGTGTGTGTAAATGGTAAAGTGGGAATGGGAACAGGTCTCCCTTAAAAAAAAAAGAGTCTCCGGTCTCAATGGGATTTACCTGTATAAATAAAAGGTTAAAAAAAAAAAAAAAAAAGAAAAAAAAAAAGAAATCTCACCTCTGCCAGTTTGAGTCCGGCACAGTGGAAGGAATGCTCCAGCAGCTGTTGCACTGTGGGTAAAACCAACTGATTCTGGTCCAAGAAGATCTGATAGCAGAAGCTCTCCTGCACCTTACCGCCCGCTGAGCTGAACCGGAGGAAACATTGGAGAATGATTACAATGTTCCTTAAAAGTTCAGTGTATACAGATAGTAAATAGTGTGTATCTGTGGTGTTGTAACCGTACAGCTTGAGTAGAGGGTCCAGGGCTAGAATGTGATGCATGATGACAGTGAGGAACTCCTCGGGATCTGAAAGATAAAAGAATAATCGTCACTTTAAACCATTTACAACACATAAATCCTGCCTTAAAGACCTTCTTCCCTGGTGGAAATATGAAGGTGTGTTGAACTCTGAGATCCTATGTAGTATAAATATGTGAACATTTTTGAAATCGGTTCATCCTAGCCTGAGAAAAGGCAGAAAGAGTGTTTTATGGTCTCACTGTCTAACCCTACATTTTACTAATGTGACATCACTGTATGTAGGGTTAGGGATTAACAGGACAGCTGGGCCAAGGGAAGACTGAGGGAAGAAGAACCTCATTCATTATTGTATAATAGCGATTTTATAATGATAGAATGCCAGTTCTGTTTGGGTGAAGTATTCCTTTAAGCATTGTTTCAAAACAACCGTCCAAAAGAGTTTTCTGAAACACTTCACTGAATGTCAACATTTACTAAATTCTTTATATTTCAGCCTCTGTTGCAGATTGAGACATGAAATTGAAAACATTTTAAAGCTAAAAAATGTTGACTTTAACTGTACACCACTGACTTTGCCCGTTAAGATTTTAAAAAAATCAATAAACAACAAAAAAGAAAAATAGCTGCCATCTGCCAGTGTATTTCAGCTAGTCACTCAGCATTTCATTGGTCATGTGTCTTAAAAACGATGACAACATCCAAAATGTGCAGACCTCTCATTCGTCTTAATTAGGGCTGGGCAATATTGATTAAATTTTCTCTTATCACAAATATGCTAATAAACTAAATTGTATAGTATATATAGTATAGTATCGCCCAGCCCTAGTCTAAATAGGTTAAATAAAAATATTAAATCTATGGTGTCAAAGCTCCCAGGTTAGACGTACCCTTCTCGTCTGTGGTGAATGAGTGACTGTATCCGTGTTTCTGCAGCTGCTGTCGGAGTTTCATGATGTGCCGCCCTTCCACAAAGCCCTTACTGCAAAACAACACACACACACACACACACACACACACACACACACACACACACACACACACACACACACACACACACACACACACACACACACACACACACACACACACACACACACACACACACACCATGACATTTATATAAGTATTTAAACATGAAGGTTGAGTCTGAGAACGCTTGTTGTCAAAATCCCTTTTTGTCAAAATCAGTGAATATCTCCTCATGATCCGCTACCTGTCCGTACTGAAGGCTATGTGCCCATGTGTCTGAAAAAAAAATATGTTAATAAACAGCCTAGGATCTGTAAATGGGTATGTTAACAAAGTGTATGTCAACAAATAGGTCCACTGTAGTCAGCAACATGCCAGTTTACAGAGCCTAGGCTGTGTATTAACACTGGATTATTTTACCACGCACACACAGTACAGGTAGCGGATTACGAGGATATATTCATGCACTCTCCAGATTCCACCTTTGAGAAATTACTAAAAAAAATATATCAGCACGCACGCGCGCACGCGCACACACACACACACACACACACACACACACACACACACACACACCTGCGTAGGGGGTTAACGATGTCGTACAGCAGTGTTCTCTGGATGGGAGCGTCTTGAGGTGTTGTTGATTTGAACAACATGGAGTCCAGCACAGAGGAGCAGGAAAACAAGCTGAAAACACAGACAGACGCAAGAGTTATCACATGAAAAATAAACTTAAATGTTGTAGTGTGGCATGGTTACTGTGAGGAACCAGAGACCTCATGGTTACTGTGAGGAACCAGAGACCTCATGGTTACTGGGAGGAGGAACCAGAGACCTCATGGTCACTGGCAGGAGGAACCAGAGACCTCATGGTTACTGGGAGGAGGAACCAGAGACCTTATGGTTACTGGGAGGAGGAACCAGAGACCTCATGGTTACTGGGAGGAACCAGAGACCTCATGGCTACTGGGAGGAGGAATCAGAGACCTCATGGTTACTGGGAGGAGGAACCAGAGACCTTATGGTCACTGGCAGGAGGAACCAGAGACCTCATGGTTACTGGGAGGAGGAACCAGAGACCTTATGGTTACTGGGAGGAGGAACCAGAGACCTCATGGTTACTGGGAGGAACCAGAGACCTCATGGTTACTGGGAGGAGGAATCAGAGACCTCATGGTTACTGGGAGGAGGAACCAGAGACCTCACGGTTACTGGGAGGAGGAACCAGAGACCTCATGGTTACTGGGAGGAACCTGAGACCTCTAGGACATTCTACCACCTTATATACTTTCTTAAATATGATAATATGATATGTTCATGTCAATCATACCAGTTGAACTATTATTTTCATATAATTCATCGTCATATGTTCATAAATCCTGACCTGAATAGAGCAGCGTCCATGTAGCAGGAGTTGCAGTGGCCTTGGATCCCTTTCATTCGCCCGATCAGAACGTAGTCAATCTGCTCCGAGCTGATCGGAGGAACTGTCATAGGTTTGCCTGTGTAGTGCTCCATCTCTGTAGACAGACAGACAGACAGACAGACAGACAGACAGACAGACAGACAGACAAACAGACAGACAGACACACATATGAAAACAAGGCTCAAGACTGTTGCACAGAAATTAGTTGTGGTGTAGTGGTTAGAGTCCCCCCCCATAGAGGCTCAGTCCTCTTCACAGCAGACCCGGGTTAGAATTCAGCCCGTGGTCGTTCTCTACATGTCATTCCCCTCTCTGACACATTTCATCTCTGTCTCTACACACTGTCAATAAAGCATGACATTTTTTTTAATAATAATCTTAATCTTTTTGTAATTTTCTTCTTTTTTTTTAAAGATTTTTATTGGCATTTTTATGCTTTATTGATAGTGTAGAGACAGAGGTGAAATGGGGCAGAGAGGGGAGTGACATGCAGAGAACGACCGCGGGCTGGAATCGAACCCGGGTCTGCTGCTGGCCGAGGCCCATGGGGGGGACGCCTTACCAACAGAGCTAAAGGCGCCCCCCTTTTTGTCATTTTCAAGCTTTATTAGATAGTACAGAGTTGAAATGGGGAGACAGAGAGAGAGAGGGGGGATGACCTGCAATAAAGGTCCACGGGTCAGATTTGAACCCGCAACCACTGCAACGAAGGATGGAGCCAATATGGTACGCGCTCTATCCACTACGCCAATTGTTGAGAGTTTTTTACCTGGACCTGTGTCTTGTTGGACCTCCATCTTCTCGCTGAAGTCTTCTGATCTGTTCATGAACCTGGAGTCAGGCCGGCAGGAGCTGAGCTTCACAAACAGAGCTCTCTTTGGAGGACAGTCGAAGAAACGCTTATCTTTGAAGGTCCCATCACTCACTCCACTTTCATCCTCCTGGAGACAAGACAAATTAAAAATTAGGTTCGTACATTCACCAACCACATCAACTCAAGGTTGCGTCTTATGTATGGTGTATATGTTTTTTTTTATTTAACCTTTATTTATACAGGTAATTTCATTGAGAGACAGAGACACCTCTTTAGACAGCAACAGTACAACATACAGTTAAAGACAGACAGGATGTTAAAGGAATACTTAACCCATACGGAACCGACGTTCTGTCATTATAAAATCCCTATTATAATACAATGAATTAAGTTATTCATCCCTCAGTCATCCCACAGTCTTCCCTTGGCCCAGCTGTCCTTTTAATCCTAACCCTACATTTGACCATGTGTGATGTCACACATGGGAAAATGTAGGGTTAGACAGTGAGACCATAAAACACTCTTTCTGCCTTTTCTCAGGCTAGGATGAACCGATTTCATTTTTTTTTGCACATTTATACTACATAGGATCCAAAGAGTTCAATACACCTTCATATTTCCACCAGTGAAATAGGTCTTTAAGTACATAGGCAATAAATAATGTGAAACACGATAAAATGAATATTACCAGCTCTAGTCCGGCCATGGTTTCCTTTCTGTTCGGCAGAGAACCGATCCAGCGGATGATTCCATATGAATTTCCTTTAGCGAATGTCACTTCCACCAGAGAACTCAAGCTCAGGTCCAAGTCATCGTTGCTTGGTTCCACCATTGGTGTATCCACAACCATGCTCTCTGGGGCTACAGTTAAAAATACATTTAAAAGTCAAAGTCAAGGTCAACGTTTTTTTTTATTGCCAGTTCTAATATATGCAAGACAGACATCAGAATCAAAATGGCGTTTATCTCTGACCCACGGTGCAATAAGGAACGTTAAAGGTGCAGTGTGTAATATGACATCAACAAGAAAGTTCTACAAAGTTCTAGAATGCAACACTCCCTGGGAAACCCCAACCCTTTCGAATAATAACAGAAGCTACAGTGGCCTTCAAGGACAAGAACAATTCTAAATTTTAAACAATGCACCTGATGACATTCCAACTATGACACTTTCAAGATGGCGGCACTAGGCCTTGGTCCAAAATATGCAGAAATATGGACATATATGAGACCCTTTCTAAGGAAAAAAATAAAAATTCAAAACATTTTTTTCACCTATTATGCACTAAATTAAATGTACTTATGGATATTATAATTACTTTCTACAAAATCTGCTGGGAAATAAAACCCAAAATTATACACACTGCAGGTTTAAAGAAATATATAGTAGAATAAGAAAGACATAAACATAAACAATATTTACATTAGATAAATTCTAAATACTAAGTAGTGCAGAGGGATTTTGTACAATATAAAACAGTATGTATAAAATAGAATAGAAAGTAAAAAGTAGGTTAAATTGAAATGTGCAATGTGATGAACAATATGTACAATGTGCAATATGCACTCAACTGGATGGACGTTTTACGGCATTTAGGTCAGATTCATTACAATTTTTGGGAAATAAGTACAAACTCAAAAAAAATAAGTAGTTGTTCAGACCTGTGGGCACTTCTCCCTTAATAACGTCCTTCAGTGGAACTTCTACTTCACCCCCCGTCTTTCCACTCTCATCCTGGTCCTGAAAACACAAAGAGAAATGAAACAGACGTTAGACAGACAGACAGACAGACAGACAGAGAAAGAGAGACAGACAGACAGACAGGCAGGCAGGCAGGCAGGCAGACACACACACACACACACACACACACAGACCATCACGTCATAAAACCAACCCCCTTGTCAACAGCCACACACACACACACACACACACACACACACACACACACACACACACACACACACACACACACACACACACACACACACACACACACACACACACAGACTAACTCACTGTGGAGATCAAAACATAATCTTCTCCTTTTCCTTTTCTCTCTATCACTTCCAGCACCATCCCATGGCGCAGTTTCTTCCCCACAAAGTAGGACACTCTGTCAGCCGGGTTGAGCTGCTGTGGGTCTGCCTGTGACTCTGCCTGTGTCTGTGGTTTGAGATCGGCTGGAGAGGAGGATCTATGCTCCACTGGACTCACTCTGGAGAACGGGGCGATAACCCCGCAGTCTTTCTCACAGGAGAAGAGCCTCTTATAGTTGTAGGTTCCATCGTTTTTCCCCTTGCCCCTGTCCTCTCCCTGGGGGGATTAAAGCATAGCAGAACCTCTGAAGTTATGGCAATTTTTAAATATGAACGCATTACAAAACTGTGGAGTTAAAATGGAGATGATGTGGGTAGGACGCGTGTGTGTGTGTGTGTGTGTGTGTGTGTGTGTGTGTGTGTGTGTGTGTGTGTGTGTGTGTGTGTGTGTGTGTGTGTTCCCCCCCGGGCCCAGGCCCTGCAGCAGACCCGGGTTCAAATCCCGCCCGGGTTAGTTCTCTGCATGTCTTCCCCTCTCTGCACCATTTCACCTCTGAAACCAAAGCTACATGCATAGACAGATAGATAGGAGTGAGAGGAACATCTTGAATTGTTTTTCTCACCTGCAGTTCAATTCCAAAGGACATTCCTGATAAAGGACTGTTATAATACGTTGGCAGCTTGATTTTTCCAATGTAGCGAATGATGCCATATAGCCTCTGTCCATCTTCTTCCACAGTCACCTCAGTGTCCATAGCGAGTGTTAGGGCTGTTTGTAGAGCAGCTTCCTCTCTGTGCCATTTCAGCCTCTCCGCATCATCAGGCAGGGCCACTAGTAAGTCTGCCTCTTTCTCACTCAGCTCAGCCATGTTGCCAACGTCTATGTCATAGGGTATGGATGAAAGGGAGTCCATGCAAAAGATGGGCATCTTTTGGGGAGACTGACATATTCTGAGTTGTGAGCGGAGCTTGAATTTACTCATGTAACATATTTGACCGACTTTGATGTGTCCTGGGTGTTCAGGTTTTCTTGTTAAGATGAAGTACACGTTGTCTGATGAGGACGTCATGTTTCAGGGCTCTGTACACAAACACACACAAATGGTCACTTATGGGGACTTTACCTAGATTTACATTCATCCACATTTTACCATGTGGGGACACGTCTGTCCCAAGTTGCACAAGTGTCCACACACACACACACACACACACACACACACACACACACACACACACACACACACGTCACTTTTAAAATCAGCATGTTTAGCCCATGTTTCCATATCGGGAGTCAGGAGTCAGGACACAGCTTTAGTCCCCAAACAACTGGTTTAGTGTGTGCAGTGAACACACATACAACCATAGACTGTATAAAGGTTACAACATTGACACTACCTACCACCACCTTAGTTGTAAACAGCCCTATAACTAGCTTGCTAACTTGCTACAACACACGTAGCCACTGTTGTTTACACGTAATGTCAAATCGATTAAACAACTTTAACATAGCCTACAGTAACTCAAATGTGTTCCCCTATTATTCCTGAAGCAATACAGTCAAAGTTAGCGTTACCTTCACGTGTTTTAACAGGTTTGAAGTGTTGTTTCTGTCTGTAAATATTTCGCTGCTGACGGTTTAGTCCGAAATCTTTAGTTTCACTTCCCCTTTCATTTCTTTTCATAAGCGACGTCACTCCGCAAGCGCAATTGAGGGAAAAGCGAAAGTTGTTTAAACCCTAAACCACTTCTAAAACGTAATGGCGTAACAATGCTTCTCTTCGGAAACAGCTCAATGTTGTAGTGAAGAGGAAAAAGGGGGATTTTATTTAGTGACGCTGTTGTTTTCAAAATTATTTGACAGATCAGACCGAAGCGAGTCTTTCCAGAGGGTATAACGTAAGCTTGAACCATCAGCTATATCTCACAGGCAATTAGTGCTGTGTTTATATCTAGTTATATATACTGCTACAGTTTGACGTGGGTATTTAAGATTGTGAAATATCCACATCATACGCTGAACGAACACGTGACATTGTTTTTCGACTTCTAATTTACAAAAAGTGCAAGAAATATTCAATATCAAGTATATCGTGCCTGTAAGACAACGCAGAGGGTTTCTGACACATTATGCGTCACGCTGGCTACGCGCTCTGTGATTGGACAGTATAAGCGACCTATACATCTGACGTTGTCGGTGACGAAGGAGGTTCCGGTGTAAACATCAAACATGGAGGAGCGAGAAGCGCTGAAGAGGCAAATTGAACTTCTACAAAGTAAATCTGTCTTTTTTATTGAATGTCGACATTTTGTTTTCTAGCAAGCGGGTCAATGTCTGTCCTGTTAGGATATGTGGTGTGGAATTGACGGGGCTGTGTTTTTAAATAAAACCAAAAAAACGTGAACCGTTAGCTTTGCCTCGAGCTGACACAACACGTGTAAGAAGAAGACTATACTTTGGCGCGTTTATCCATATTCTATAACGTATAACATGTAGATATAAGTTAATAACACTGTCTCTAGTTCATATTCATTTGAGGTAATGTACTAGTTATGTTTGTTCACGCTGTCAACAGGTTAAAAGTGTGTCACCAGCCCGTTCGCTGTCATAGCAACACAACTGATAGCTCAACTGATTTATTAACGGGTCACCTTAAAAATACAACATGTCACTCAAACCTGGATGTATTTAGCTACAACAGAAATGCACTGCCATTCTGATAGGGTGAAAATATACCTGTAAGAAGTCGTACAAACACCGTCAACCCTAACACTACAACTAAACTGTTAGCTTGGAAAATGTACACGTTTCACTATTTTTAGATCCACACACTCGCCTGTCCCTGTCAGATAAATGCTATTCATAATTATGACTTGTCTGTCTATAGGTTTTACAAAAGGGATATTGGTTTGACAACGTTATTTATTGTATTTCATCTTTATTCTCGTAATTTTTCGACTTAATTCTTCAAAAAAAAAACATGCTGCTCTCATTTTATTTTCTCTCCTGTGTCCCTAACACTCTTCCGTACTTTACATTAGAGCTGTTCTTTTTTTATTTGAAATTCAAATAATCGTTCGAAAGTCAGTTGAAAAGTTCATATTAAAATGAATTACAGGTCATTTTAAAATAGTTTGAATTTAATTTTTTGAAAAAGTCCAGTGACAGCCCTACAGAACATACATGATTTATGTTTACTCACTTACTATTGTTTGTCAATTATCTGAAATTTAACATACATCAACTAAATAACTCTTAACCATTTTTCACCCCCAGATCTCATCAGTAGACATAAGAGTGTCCATGGCGATGCACCGTTCACAGGAGTTGATCAGAGACATCCAGAGACCCCTACGTCGGTCCCACATCCTCCCCAGCCACGGAGCTCCCGAGGTGGGCCACCGTACGCACCTCACGGCCGGGACAGCTGGAAGAAAACCTACTCGCTCAGGAACAAGAACCCACAATCTACTGGTGGAGCCCCATCAAATTCGGTCAATCAGTCTAGTTCCCATGGTTTGAATCAGAGGGAGACAGTGAGAGAGGCACTTCAGAGAGAGCGACATACAGACAGTATTACAGCGAGTCTTGCAGGTGGAATAGAGACAAATGAAAGGGATATTCCTATTAAAAAAGAAGCAGTTTTGACTCGGCATGAAGACGGACAAGGAGACTCAAGATCAACAGGTAACAATGACATGCAATATGATGAAACCATTCACAGTTCAAAGACAGACATGTTTGCATATTTATTCAAATATTTCTGGAAAAGTTGTAACATAAACAATTATTCCTTTTTAATGTCAGTAATCAACTGACAAAGTTTGATGATGATATCTATAAGTTAAATGTGGAGAGTGATTCTGGAGAACGCGTGTTGGCAAAATCACTTTTTGTCCGAATCAGGGAACATCTTGTTACGATCCGCTACCTGTACATACTGTCTGTGCAAGGCAAGTTTATTTCTATAGCACAATTCAGACACAAGGCCGTTCAAAGTGCTTTACAGGGGCAAGATTAAAATACATGAAACACATTAGAAGACATTTAAAAGCGAATGAAAAGAAGTAAAACATTTAAATTAAATAAAAAGTACAGGTTAAAATGGAAACAGAAAAGTCTTCAGACTCGATTTAAAAGAACTGAGGGTTGTGCGCTGAAAACAAGTCTGGTGTTAATACCCAGGCTAGACTGAGGCTTTGTAAACATGTATGTTTGCTAGGCATGGTGGTCCCCCTTTGTTCACATAACAATTTAGAGAGTAAAAAAGGCCGTGTATGAACACCAGATTATTTTCAGCTCACACACACAGTACGTATAGGTAGCGTATCATGAGGAGATATTCACGAATTTTGACAAAAAACATTTTTTGACAAGCATTCTACAGAACCGCTGACTCCACCTTTAAAAAATCTTCCTGTATTCTCACACACACACACACACACACACACACACACACACACACACACGCACACACACGTCCTACCCACATCCTACCCATATCATCTCCATTTTAACTCCACAGTTTTGTAATGCGTTCATATTTAAAAAGTGCCATAACTTCAGAGGTTCTGCTATGCTTTAATCCCCCCAGGGAGAGGACAGGGGCAAGGGGAAATACGATGGAACCTACGACTAGTCACACACACACACACACACACACACACACACACACACACACACACACACACACACACACACACACACACACACACACAGGTTCCCCTACTCACCTGCAGTGTCAGACCTTAAAATATGAACTGTTTTATTTTTCCATTAGGTGTCCGCAGCAAAGTGACTCCAGAACTTCAGCGGAGAACAGAGACACGTCATGACATCCTACCAGAGAAGAAAGAAATGCCTTCTCCAGTCAAGCCCGGCACCTCAACCAACGCTGATACAAAAAAGACTGCTCCTGCTACATCAACTCCCACTACTGATAAAACAGTAGCAACTATTTCTGCTACAGCTAAAGTATCCAAACCAATCTCAGTCAACCCCACATCTCACACCAGTGCAGCCATTTTGAAAAAGTCCAAGTTTACATGGGTCAAAAGCCAGAATGTGAAAGGAGTGGAGGCTAAACAAGCTAGCTCCACTATCACCATATCACACGCGGGAAAAGCCGTGAATGTTACCCCGACTTTAGTGTTGAAAGCTGGGGTCGCCAGTGGAAGCACGTCCTTACACGCTACCAGTAAGAAAACACCGCCTAAGAAGTGCAATCGAAAGTTCAGCCCCATTTCCATAGCCCCCAAGACGTCCAAATACAAATGGGTGTCCTCCTCTCAAGCTAAAGTATCTCGGAAATCCATATCGCCCAAAGAGAAAGGAGATCCTATCAGGAGACCAAAATTAGCGCCCACTCCTTCGCCTAAGGTAAGAAAAAGGATTTATTTATTGATTTAATTTAATTACAGGTACATCTTAACACATTACAGGGTGTCCGCGGAAGTCTTAAAAGTCTTAAAAAGTCTTAAATTCATGTATCTAAAATTAAGGCCTTAAAAAGTCTTAAATTCATTAAAAATTTGATATGCTGGTCTTAAATCCATTACTCAAAGGTCTTAAATTTGTCGGGGCAGGACTATTCAATGTTATATATATTTTTTTCTTCCGTGACTTTCCGAGAAGGAGATGTAGAGAGGCTACTTTCTAACTAACTGCTCATATAAAAGTCTGACACTACGCTAGAGGCAGTACGGCCGTGTGTGGCTGTATAATACATATACATATACATATAAACGTAGCATAGAAGAAGAATGTGTGTCCCCTGCCTCCGAATTTGAAGTCGGTCGCGTGAAAGCAAGAAAGGGGAGAACGACCCAGCGAAATACATGCCCTGCTATTATACATTCAGTGAGAGGTGGAGGGTGGACGACAAATATCATGGCTGGCTTTTTTCACCCCGCGACCACACACTGCCGCTACTCCGTAGGTGTGCAACCACCCGCCCGCTGGCGATGTAGGTAGGCTACTGACCCAAACGCAAATCACACAGAAACAAACTGATTTATTTTGTTTAGTAAAAATGTTTATTTATCTATATTTATTAATTAATAGCTGCTCATCAGACGGTCATTCGGGTCGCGTTGCCGTGAGCTGACAGAGTGAGACGCGAGTCTCTGCTTCTCTGTCTGTCGCTTTCTTTCTCTCCACTCTGCCCTCGCTCTCTGACGGCTAGTTAAGAACTATTGCCGATCGTCCTGTCAATCGCAGACAGTAGCCTACATTTCCATCACCAATCGGTACAACCCTAATACCCGCAGTTTATTAACCTGGCCGCCTGCAACAATATGAAGAAAATAAAACATTTCGCAAATTACCGCTGGTCCCGTGGGCATCCCCCAGTCATGCAAACCTGTATACAGTATAGGCTATGCCTACTTTACAGTAACCTATTTCCCAATTTTGAAAGTGCAAAATCATTCACCTGTGGAACCAATTTTTAAATAGTTTCTGCCACAAGTTCTGAAAAATAAAGTTAATGGACTAAGTTTGTTGTTTATTGAATGAGTAGGCTAATTAAAATTTGAAGGACATTCTTCCCCATAAATTACCAGATTTTTGTATTTCATTCTAATACTGCATGCTGCAGCTAACACATTTGTTTTATTGATTAAACTGTTCTTGTGACTGGTTTATCAGAAAATGTAAATCAATTGATACAGCTCTATAATAGGTTGAAAAGGTGGTAATGATGGGTTTTCACGTTGCCTTTACAGGGATCTTATATTTATTTGATGGTAAATGCGGGGGGACATTGTCTTCATTCAGACTGCTGAACATTTTTTATTTTCTGTAATTAGACAGCAGTTGTTAGCTAAAGTGCATTGAATATTTGATATTCAAACTTAAAAAAACTCTTTACAGAGCATATACTGTAGTGTAGTTTGTAGGTATTGGTGTTCATTAGAAGTCTTAAAATGTGCAGATACCCTGAGAGAGGCTACTTTCTTCCTAGCTTCTGATATAAATGAGTATCACTTTATGTTCAATAAACAGACAAAAAGTAAACTTGAATGTGTCTCATTGAGTGACACACAAGCTATGCTTGGGTTGTAATACAGCTGGACCCCCCAAATATCGCCTACATGTATTGTGTTTTAGGTCTTAAATTTCATTCAAGGTGGTATTAAAAAAGTCTTAAAAAGTCTTAAATTTGACATGCTGAAACCTGCAGATACCCTGCATTAGAATATCAATAAAAAGTTCATTTATTATTTATTCTGTAACACATATTCTAGATTCATACAAACAGACCAGAAACTATAGATGCTCAACACTACTTTATTTATTTTTAATTTTTTTAAACTTTCTTTTCTTCAGTTATGAAGACGTAACCATAAACGAATCTACATTTAGTGTGTATAGAAAAAACAATAATAATAATAATAATAATAATAATAATAATAATAATAATAATAATAATAATAATAATAATAATGGAGTATAAATAAAATTAAGATAAATAAATAATTAAAAATGTTTTAAATAAATAAAAAAAACATTTAACAAGCTAACAAAGAATAAGAAGCACCTTCTTATTAGTACAAATAAACATACAATGCTTTCTCACACATTTCATACATGCTTCAAATAAATAATGTGCCCACTGCCCACAAAAATAATAGAAAGGAAGACATATAAACTTGGATGCTAAACAATACTATTACTAACAAAATAAACCATCTTTCCGTTTCCCTCCAGGTGAAGAAAGGAATGGTGGGTCATTCTCCCAGCACGTCAGCCAGTAGCCGTTACCGTTGGAAGGCAGGCGGGCAGAGCGTGTCCCCGGCTATGCTAGGAGCCTCTGGGACGTCCCGGCGCAGGTCTGCCTTCCACTGGACACCAGAGAGAAGCAACAGGAACACCAGAGGAGGAGGAGGAGGAGGGGGAGGAGGGGGGTCCGTAGCCTCACCGTTTGGGACACAGCGTTCCTCCTTTATATCCCCTCCCGGTGGGTTCAAGCTACGCAGCAGGATGAAGATCATACGGAAGTCTGCTACTAGGTGAGTCATGGAAACGGGCAAAACACAGGCCCTGCGATTGGAATCACATACTCTTTCTTTTTTCTGTTCTACATACTACATCTGACCATAAAAGGAGTTATCTAGTTAGGATGCAGTATGCTACAATTGGGACATACGTTTACTTATTTATTTCATCATAACATTGCGCCTTGATCTTGCCTCTTGCTTTTATATCCGTCACATCCCCGTTTGACTTCATATGGAGGGTCCGTCGATGTGGCGTCATGTCAGGTGGCCACAAGAATCGGGACATACTAAATCTTTTTTTCTACCATACTAAATAGTAGATAGTATGGGGATTGGAACGCTGTGGAGGGCTTTATTGTAACGCAGCAACAACAACCACTCTAAGCATTCAACTGCATGAAAACATAGTGTGTAATCTGGAACTCTAAAATTGTCACTCAAAAACATCGGCAAGTTAATTCTGACTCCACAATTTGTATTAAAAAAAAAAACAGTCTATGAAATTGTGATTGATAGTGCGATATGGGAGGAGTGGATTGCAGCCATGTCAGGCCTATATATAGGTTGCGTTCCGAATCTCATACTCTTTCTTTTTTCTATTCTACATACTACATCCGACGATAAAAAGAATCTAGTTAGGATGCAGTAGGCATACTATTGGGACATACTTTTACTCTCTTATTTCATCATAACATTGCGCCTTGATCTTGCCTCTTGCTTTTATATCCGTCGCATCCCCGTTTGTTTTCATATGGAGGCTTCGTCAATGGGACGGCACTTCACGTGCGCACTGGATTGTGGGTCAGAATCGCCCAAATAGGATGCAGTTTTCAACACTAACAATCTTGGCCGCATGAAGTAGGACATCCGGGTACTTCTAACAATCCTAAATCTGGCCACAAGAATTCGGACATCCTAAATCTTTTTTCTACATACTATATAGTAGAAAGTATGCGATTCGGAACGCAACCATTGTAATTGGATTGGATCTGTCCCATCCCCAATGTCTTGTGTAGGACCGTTTCTTATTTATCTTTTAAATGACCAACCGTCTTTTGCCACTAGGTGACAGCAAAGTACAGCGGACTATTTATATGATTTCAATAAACAGCTCTGGAAAAAATGAAGAGACCACTCCAAATGTTCAGTGTCTCTCGTTTTACTATTTATAGGCATATGTTTGAGTAGAATGAACATTTTGGTTTTATTCTACAAACTACTGACAACATTTCTACCAAATTCCTCCCAAAAATATTGTCATTAGGAGCATTTCCATAAAGTAATGTAGAGATGAAGATTGAAGAAAAATCCAGACTGGTCTCTTAAAGGGACACTGTGTAACATTTTAAGTAATTTATAAGCTACAATCAATATCCTCATTCATAAATATGTCCTCATTGGTGTAAAATGACCTCTGTCAATAATCTGAATTATCCTTCTGAGCGGAGAATTACAAATATTAATATTACATTTTGTACATTGAGAGGGCAAGTCTTATGGAGGCATCCATGTTGGTTGGAATGTCATCAGGTGCATTGTTTGAAATGTAGAATTGTTCTTGTCCTTGAAGGCCACTGTAGCTTCTGTTATTATTCTAAAGGGTTGGGGTTACCCAGGGAGCGTTGCATTCTAGAACTTTCTAGAACTTTCTTGATGATGTCATATTACACACTGCACCTTTATTTTTTTCCGGAGCTGTATTTGTCCCTAATGGTATGGAAGCCTCTCTCGCTGATCAGACCATTCTCTGTGTGTGTGTGTGTGTGTGTGTGTGTGTGTGTGTGTGTGTGTGTGTGTGTGTGTGTGTGTGTGTGTGTGTGTGTGTGTGTGTGTGTGTGTGTGTGTGTGTGTGTGTGTGTGTGTGTGTGTGTGTGTGTGTGTAGTGGCGCCGGGTCAGAGAAAAGCTCCAGCCCGTCATCAGTGAAGTTTTCCCCCCGGACGAGGCCTCACAGCTGGGTCCGGTCTAGTCCCACAGCAGGCAGGAGGACCAGGGACCACACCAAGGAACTGGTCTCTATTGGGAGACACAAGCTCAGGAGGCTCTCACCCACCTCATCTAGGACAAGTAAGAAACACACACTAGTACACCAGACAGCAGTGGGTTTCTTAAAGATTATTTTTGGGATTTTTTATTTTTGGAGAGATAGAGGTGATATTTTAATTTTTTTCATTTCCCTTTTATTTATACTCGATAAATTGAGGGGTGTGTGTGTGTGTGTGTGTGTTTTCTTTTCCACTGTACATACTACATCTTATCATTAAAACGTATTTAGTTAGCATGCAGTACGCTGCACTTGGGACATACTTTTACGTATCTATTCCATCCTAACATGGCGCCTTGAACTTGCCCCTTGCTTATATATCCGTCTCATCGCTGGCTGTTTTCACTGGGAGGTGAGTGAAGAGGCCTTCCAGACTCAGACAGCAGCGATTACATTCATGTCCATTAGAGGGCGCCGTCTCCCATCCATGTCGGTGTAGGGTCTTTGTGTGTCTGTCACTGGAGAGTGGCTTACAGGCAGACCATTAGGTAGGTGTGTTTGTGTGTGTCTCTCTCTCTCTCTCTCTCTCTCTCTCTCTCTCTCTCTCTCTCTCTCTCTCTCTCTCTCTCTCCCCCCTCCCCCTCCTTCCCTCTGTGTATGTGTTTGTGTGTCTCTCTCTTTGTGTGTGTGTGTTACTCTCTCTATGTGAGTCCGCCCGTGTGTGTGTGTGTGTAGGGGGGTTAATTGATTGCCCAATTCAGCCGTGATGGCGAACAAGTGCCGATAGCGGGTAATTTGCGGCCGTGCATGCGAACGGGCCACCGCTGCTATCAAGGCCCAGCACGGCTCCCCTCGCCACCAGATAAAACACGAGCTAATGCATAATTATCCTTTTGCAAATTGGATTGTTTTAACGAACTGTAGAATATAGGCCTAACCTGATGGAAAGCAATCATTGTTTTTTACAGCCCCCTCACCCCCAACACACACACCCTCTCTCTTTCTGTCTCTCCCTCTCTTCCTTCCTCTCTCTCTCTCTATATCTCTGTCTCTCTCTCTCCCTCTCTCTCTCTCCCTCCTTCCCTCCCTCCCTCCCTTCCTCCCTCCCTCTCTCCTCTGTCTCTCTCTCTCCCTCTCTCTCTCCCCCTTCCCTCCCTTCCTCCCTCCCTCTCTCCTCTGTCTCTCTCTCTCCCTTTCTCTCTCCCTCCTTCCCTCCTTCCCTCCCTCCCCCTCTCGCTCTCTCCCCCCCTCTCTTTTGCCCCTGTCAACCCTGCGGTCATTTTGCGCTCTTACCCTCCACGCCTAGTGCCCATCTCACCATCTCTAATCTGCCATATAGTCAATGGAGTCAGAAGACATTAGGAAAAGTCATCACTATTAACATTAGGCTTTATTCGTCCCCATGGCTTCTGCATACTGTATATCGGCCCGCTCTCTCTGTATTCTCCATTTTCCGACTTTTTATGTGTCCTTATTCTCGCACCTACTATGCCCTTTAACCCCGCCGTGCACTTTCCCTGCATTTCAAATCACACACTCTTTCTTTTTTTTTTTACTATTCTACATACTACAGCTGATCATTAAAACGTATCTAGTTAGGATGCAGTAATGCTACAATTGGGACATACTTTTACTTGTTTATTTCATCCTAACATTGCGGCTTGATCTTGCTGCATTCCAAATCTCATACTCTTTCTTTTTACTATTCTACATACTACAGCTGAACATAAAAAAGAATATAGTTAGCATTCGGTTTGCTACAATTGGGAGATACTTCTACTTATTTATTTCATCCTAACATGGCGCATGGATCTTGCCTGTTGCTTATATATCCGTCTCATCGCTGGTTGTTTTCACTGGGAGGCTCAGTCCATTTGATGTAACTTCTGCTGCAGTGGATTGTGGGTCAGAATCGTCCATAAAAGCTGCTGATTTCCACACTAAAAAATCACGACTGGATGTAGTAGGGCATTTGGGTATTTTTAAGCATGCCTCATCTAACCACATGTATTGGGACATCCTAAATCTTTCTTTACCACACTAAATAGCAGGGAAGTAAGATAATAAGGCTATAACCTCCAATAGGGCCTACAACAGGAACACAAGCATCCCTGATTAAAGACGCTGGACTCGGGCTTGAGGGGATGAGTGCAGAGGGAGATGAAGTGAGGAAAGCTGCTAGTAGTCCGTCTGACACACACACACACACACACACACACACACACACACACATACCGTCTGTGCCTCAGATAAGAGCTGCTAATAAAGAGCAAATTGAATTACTAATGATGGGAAGCAAGAGTCCCTATAGATGAGCCCGTTAAAAAGCCCAACCTTATGACCACACACACACACACACACACACACACACACACACACACACGATGATACACTCACAAACAATGAGTCTTAATTTCCTCATCAGTGGCCTGCTTTAGCCCCCTGTGTGCGGGTGTGTTCTGAGGTGCTCGGTTATCTGTGGTTTAATTTAAAGAGGGCATAAACCTAAGTAAGCAGTTAGGCCTGTAATGAATCGAGGTGTGTGTGTGTGTGTGTGTGTGTGTGTGTGTGTGTGTGTGTGTGTGTGTGTGTGTGTGTGTGGAGACAGCCATGTAGCCCAGATAATCTAATAAAGCAGATAAATGTCAGTAACGGACGGAACACAGAGAAGAAGAGTGCTGATCCGTGCGCTTCCACTCCCATGTGACAGGCCCCCTCCTGTGTGTGTGTGTGTGTGTGTGTGTGTCTTTCTGCCTGTGTGTGTGTGTTTGTGTCCTTCTGCGTGTGTGTGTTTCTGTCTCTCTGCCTGTGTGCGTGCGTGTGTGTCTCCCCTTAGTGTGTGTCCCTCTGTGCCTGTGTGCGTGTGTGTGTCTTTCTGCGTGTGTGTGTCGTCCCTCTGCCTGTGTGTGTGTCTTTGTGTGTGTGTGTGTGTCCCTCTGTGCCTGTGTGTGTGTCTCCCCTCTCTGTGTGTGTGTGTCCCTCTGCCTGTGTGTGTGTGTGTGTGTGTGTGTGTGTGTGTGTGCCTCTTAAGGTCTCTATCTCTCTCAGTGTGTAGCTGTCTTCTCTGCTCTGCTTATATTCCTTGTGATGCTTCCTTAAGCCTCCCAGCGCTGTCCTGTATATCACTTTGCAGACGGCAGCCATTTTCCCTGTAAGCTCATTCTGCGGCTGAGCTGAAATGTCAAGAGGGTTCGACTGAATTTTAAAAATCACTTTCTGAAATAAATAAAATAATAAATGTTTTAAAGAGGTAATGTCAAATGAACCAGCCAGTCAATATATTGAAATCCAGCTCCAGAAAAAAAAATTAAACCTGCGGTGTGTAGAATTTTTGGTTTTATTTCCTAGCAGATTTTGTAGAAAGTAATTATAATATCCATAAGTACATTTAATTTAGTGCGTAATAGCTGATTTTTTTTGTTTTTAATTATTATTTTTTCCCTTAGAAAGGGTCTCATATATGTCCATATTTCTGCATATTTTGGACCAAGGCCTAGTGCCGCCATCTTGAAAGTGTCATAGTTGGAATGTCATCAGGCGCATTGTATAAAATTTAGAATTGTTCTTGTCCTTGAAGGCCACTGTAGCTTCTGTTATTATTCGAAAGGGTTGGGGTTACCCAGGGAGCGTTGCATTCTAGAACTTTCTTGATGTTGTCATATTAAACACTGCACCTTTAAAGGGACACTGTGTAACATTTTAAGTCATTCATTAGCCAAAATCAATATCTTCATTCATAAATATGTCCTCATTGGTGTAAAATCACCTCTGCCAATAATCTGAATTATCCTCCTGAGCGGAGAAGTACAAATATGAATATTACATTTTCTACATTGAGCAGGCAAGTCTTATGGAGGAATCCATGTTTTTGGAATGTCATCAGGTGCATTGTTTGAAATTTAGAATTGTTCTTGTCCTTGAAGGCCACTGTAGCTTCTGTTATTATTCAAAAGGGTTGGGGTTACCCAGGGAGCGTTGCATTCTAGAACTTTGTAGAACTTTCTTGATGATGTCATATTACACACTGCACCTTTAAGTTTAGACCACTCCAAATGTTAAGTGTCTCTTGTTTTACTCTTTAGAGGCATATGTTTGAGTAAAATGAACATTTTAGTTTTATAATATAAACTACTGACAACATTTCTACCAAATTCACAATAAAAAATATTGTCATTAAAGAGCATTTCCATGAAGTAATGTAGAGATGAAGATTGAAGAAAAATCCAGACTGGTCTCTTCATTTTTCCGGGGCTGTAAATTGGCTGTACATTTAATGATAATGTTAGCAATAATCAATAACTCTTCTTACTTTAAAATATCAGTGTGAAAAAACTCAAACTCAAGGCCAATGCGGAGAACCCTTTACTGTTTTGTGAATGTGAAATATGTATTTTGCACAAGAACTTCACAAAATGACATAACATAATAAAAGGACACACACACACACACACACACACACACACACACACACACACACACACACACACACACACACACACACACACACACACACACACAGGGGGGTCAGATTGTTGACCTGTGTGTGTTGTAGTAAGAGTGGCTCTCTTATAGTAACAGCGCTGCCACCTTTGCTCTCTCCCTCTCTATCTCTCAGCATCAGCTTACACACACACACACACACACACACACACACACACACACACACACACACACACACACACACACACACACTTGTACACACACACACACCAACACACACACACACACCCTAAAGATCCTGTTACCGTGCCTACAGTGATCCCGTTAATTTCACTCATAAATCAGATGTGCTGTTTTTCATTGAGTCCTTGCTCTCTTTGACATTTTGCACCTACTGTGTGTGTGTGTGTGTGTGTGTACACTACTATAACAACAAACAAGGAGCTTAACCGTCCTGTAGAATCATATAAGGAGCTCAGGAAACATCCCTGCAGAGTTGAAGTTGGTTGGACGGTGTTCCTATACAGCAACTCAAACACCTGTTTGTTTTTGTGTGTAAGGATTGTGGTTATAGACAAATATTTAAACCTGCAGTGTGTAGCATTTTGGGTTTTATTTCCTAGCAGATTTTGTAGAAAGTAATTATAATATCCATAAGTACATTTAATTTAGTGCATAATAGCTGAAAATTCTTTTTTTAATAATATTTTTTTTCCCTTAGAAAGGATCTCATATATGTCCATATTTCTGCATATCTTGGACCAAGGCCTAGTGCCGCCATCTTGAAAGTGTCATAGTTGGAATGACATCAGGTGCATTGTTTAAAATGTAGAATTGTTCTTGTCCTTGAAGGCCACTGTAGCTTCTGTTATTATTCTAAAGGGGTGGGGTTACCCAGGGAGCGTTGCATTCTAGAACTTTGTAGAACTTTCTTGATGATGTCATATTACACACTGCTCCTTTTTAAATGATTTTGTCTCAGTTACTACATTCCCTTTGACAACGGGAAGGCTTTGGTTTGAAGCATCACTCTCTCTTTTTGACTGTGTCTTGACTCGACACACGTACGTTTATTTTTGTTTTTTTATTTGCATCGCCCTCTGGTTCACACTTGCTCCAGTGTCTTTCACTTTTGCTCTCTCTCTCCTCTCCTCTCTCTCTCTCTCACACACACACACACACACACACACACACACACACACACACACACACACACACACACACACACACACACACACACACACACACACACACACAGGCAGCTTTAGTTTGACCCAGCACATAGATGATGTTACTATGCGCATACTAGAAGCGTCACTCTATATCTAACACATTTGTATGCTGATCTTTCTCAGAACCTTTTATTGGTCAAAGGATTTTAATAGTGTGTGTGTGTGTGTGTGTGTGTGTGTGTGTGTGTGTGTGTGTGTGTGTGTGTGTGTGTGTGTGTATGGATCCCTTATCAGCTGCTTTGCTACATACCGTTCTCTGAATGCCATTCCCCATAGTATTATGAGATGGACGACACGGACACATTTGCACCGTATAGACCTCAACTTACAACACACACACACACACACACACACACACACACACACACACACACACACACACACACACACTGGCATACTGCTCATTCCATTGCACTTTCTCAGGCTCTCTGTGTCAAACAGGTGGACCTCTGTCTTATCTTACTGTCTGCGGCTTCCTTTCTCTTCTGTCACCATTTGTCACACACACACACACACACACACAATCTACACGACAAAACACACACACGTGCACACACACACACACATCACACACACGCTCTAAAAGATGTACACACACGCACACACACACACGCGCAAACAAATCACACATCTAGAATGTACTGATGATGATTTAGGCAGACTGCTGTATAGAGGTTAGTTCTTTAGCATTTAGCAGTAAGGAGCTGTAACCTCCACATGCTTTAATCCTTGAGTCTATATATAAACACTATGCTATTGGGTTACACGTATGATTTCACTTTCTCATGTAAGATGGTGTCTTGTTTGCAGATTGAAGAGAGAGAGAGAGTGTGGATGAGAGCTTACACTGAGTATAGCTATCTATCTCTATATCTCTATCGCTCTCTTTCACCCTCTCTCTCTCTCTCTCTTCCCCCTCTCTCTCTCCCCTCTCTCTCTCCCTCTCTCTCCCCCTCCTTCCCTCTCCCTCCGTCCCTCCCTCCTTCCTTCTCTCTCTCTCTCTCTGGTAACATTTGGCATTTTGATTAACCTCCCCTAGATGCAGGGAGCCTTGTACGCTGGTCATCAGAGCCCCCGTCCCGGACGTACAGTATTTCCCCCTCCCCTATCTGTGTAAAAGATCCCTCCTCTCTCCTCACTACACTCATCAAACTGTCAACTGTCCATAATTAAAGTTGTGTGTGTGTGTGTGTGTGTGTGTGTGTGTGTGTGTGTGTGTGTGTGTGTGTGTGTGTGTGTGTGTGTGTGTGTGTGTGTGTGTGTGTGTGTGTGTGTGTGTGTGTGTGTGTGTGTGTGTGTGTGTGTGTGTGTGTGTGTGGTGTGTGTGTTGCATTAGTGAACACTTGTTAAAGGCTTTGGCTGAACCTGGTCAAATGACAGGTTGTTTAAGCATCTTCCGTAAGAAATTATATTCTTATGCAGTGGTTGACACTAACGGTTGCCTGCTTGCCCGGGGCAACTGAAAATAATGTTTGGGCAAGTTGAGATTGCTTTTTGGTTGCCCGAACGGGCAAGTGGATTTTAGAGGGTTTGTCTGTAGTCTAGGCTATGTATTCATGTGTTTTACAGTCTGCAAAACATTTTTTTTCCCCGCTAACTCACACAAAATAGATCGGCTATATTCGCAATTGAGCAGCTGCGCGCGGCAGCCAGCAGCATCACGGTCGCTCTTTCGCACTCGATCTCTTTATCTCTCTATCTCTCTCACACACACACACACACACACACTACACCCACACTCACACACACACATACACACACACACACACACACACACACACACACACACACACACTACACACACACACACACAGCCTGTGTGCGCGCAGTTTCGCTGTCTACGTTCCGAAAGCCGGCTCTATCCTACGGACCTGGTTCCGCTATATTCAAAACCCAGAAATCAATAACGTTTGAGCTTATCGATACCGCTATGGAGTCCAGTAGGCTAGGTCACATTATGTAATTTTAAATATCGAGTCGGGTCATCTTCATCTAATTAGGCCTATTTCAGCGTATTATTCCATCACTGGACCGCATCATGGACTGTAAAAGTGTTCTACCTTCGACTGTCTTGAAGAAACTCCTTCAACCCGCTCCGTCTCCCAAAAAAAAAAAAAACTCTTGTCTGCTGAGCCGCTTCCGCTGCAGACGAGCTCGGCACCGTCTCATCGTTCATTCAATGCAGCGGTGATCAACAAACGAGAGACTGTAGCAAGTCCCGCAGTTAAACAATCGGATAGTTTTTAAATCCATATTACAATCTGCAGGATAAGACCTAGTTAGCTAAAAAAAATCGCTAACGGTTCAAATGTGATGTGTTCAGGTCGGCTCAGTAAAATGATTATTAGGCAAAGGTCAATAAAATGACATCATGATGTGTTCAAATGTAACTTGAATAGCTTGAATAATAGCCTACAGTTTGGGTAAAAAACTTGTTTTCCCAGCAATATAAACTAAATAGTAGGCCTAAATATGGAATTATGACATGCTTAAAGCCACTACGAGTAACATGGCACGTTGGCGTCCCCTTTGGACAAAAGCGGTAGTATTTTTACGACGCCCGCTGTCGCAAAGCTGTTTTCTAGCTTGTGCCAGGCGCATGAGTGTGAACTGAGAAGAGAGCAATATAGTGCATGTCCGTGTGTTGAAAGTGTGAGGACTCTTTTCGGCTCCGTGAGAGTGGTTTTGACACTGCATCAACTAATGCCAGTCACTGCCACACGCACCTGATTGCAATGAGTTGATACAGCAGTGTCACCTAACTACTCTCTCTCACGGAGCTGAAAGATTACGTGTCCGACTCCTCACAGAAAGCGAATGAACGATAGACGGCAGTTAGTATGGATCACGATGAGGTAATGTGTTTATGTTGTTGTAAATAATTACTATTTCAGATAATGGTTATCTGATGATGGTGAAGCAAAGCAAACTTTGTGTTAGTACCAACCGCTCATTCATTTAGGAGTAAACACTGCAGTCTAGTTTCGCTCTCGTGAAATTGTATACACGTTGCTTGGCAACGCCCTCGTCCCCCCGTAGCCTATATCACTCTCCCTTTTAGCTTTTCTTCATTGCATTTTCTTTTTTTTCTTTGATGGTTCAGCCCCGTTATCAGTCATTATGACGACAAATAACTGTATCAAACAAGGCTCCCGCTCCCCTTCCCTCACCTGGAGCCATAGGCTTCTCAATTCACGTTGCTGCGCCACACTGAAATCTGCGACCAACGGATATGTGACCATAGAGCTTGCACGAGCGAACCGAAAATCGGACTGGGTGTGCGACCAGACCAAAAGCAGTAATAAAAACTATTTAAAAACGTCTTTCTTTGCCCTGATGGTCTCGTTTGCTGTTAAAGGTAATTTATGATTATCAGAGGAAACATGAGGCTGTTTAAAAGATATTTAAATGTTACTCGTAGCCACTTTAAAGTCCTATCCTGAACTCTGCTCATCTTATAAGCAATTAAAGCAATAATACCAGTTCTCTTTAAACAAAATAATAGAAAAGTATCGATAAAGATTTGGATTGTGGAGTCTTTATAATGGTATCAATATGAATAGAAATGAATGATCCCCCCCCTACTTACAGTGTAACTGGGCAATAGCTTTAAACATGGTGGACTTTAATCATTTTATGGCACACGATCACTTTTTGGCACAATGTGACCGTTTTAAATAAGTAAAATAAGTTACATTTTTCTGAGGAAGCTAACATTCAGCTTGACTCTGAGCTAGACTGAGTTTTCTGAGCCCTTGGGCAAGGCGCATGGCAAAAAGAGGCCCTTTCAGGATGCTGCAGCAGGACCAAGCGCTTGGTGTTGTGTGATGTCATGATATATAGGCTTATATGAATTGTTGTTTGTTATATGTGGTCAGGATGAGACAAGTAAGCATTGCATTTAAGAGATAAGGTTCGCTAAAATGCATAATTTAATTAGCCTATACTGTATATTAGGGGTGGGAAAAAAATTGATTTTCCGATTAATATCGATTCTCTCTCGAACGATTCTGAATCGATTCAGAAAAGTTAATAATCGATTTTTTTTTTTAATATTTTTTTTTTTTTAATATTTTTTAATTTTTTATTTTTTTTTGTAAATACTAATACTTCCTGCGCCATTGTGCATGCACACCACACATGTGCGAGTTGTTTCCAAAGTGTCTTCAAAAGGGCTGAGAGCAGCAAACCCATGTCCTGCACCGGCTTTATCTCTGTTTACGTTTTTGTATGAGAGCTGAATTCCAAGCCATACTTTTTGTACAATGTGTTGAAATGACATAGAAAATAGATAATAGAATAGAAATCCTATAGAAACATGATTTACGAGAGTAGAAATAAAATAAAACTGAATCGGTTTAGTTTTTACATACTTCCATATTGTGTTGAAAGCTGCATTGATTATTGCACTGTTCATAAAAAGTCATATTTGTGACAAGAAAAGCTTTTCTCTTAATACAATATTAGAGAAGGCAATTCATCTGTTGATTGTCTTTAATGATCATCACAAAAGTAGGAAGTGATTAGCAAACTCTGAGCAGCAAACTCAGATGTGCATATAAATATATTTTTGAAATTCACACATGGGTATGTACATAAAAAATGTTTTGCATTGAGATGCATTGAAAATCGATTTTGAATCGAATCGTTGACCTCTGAATCGGAATCGAATTGTGAGGTGCCAAGAGATTCCCACCCCTACTGTATATATAATTGTTTAACAGTTTTTTTGTTTTTTTTGGGCAAGTGAACACAACATTCGGGCAAGTAAAACATTACCTGTACTTGCCCTATGGGCAAGTGCATTTGAAACCTTAGTGTCAACCCCTGCTTATGGCATTTTTTGGATAGACGTACACACACACACACACACACACACACACACACACACACACACACACACATACACACACTATCTACAAGACTCACTCACTCACACACACACACAAACACACACTCTACATGACACTGGTTATCTAAGTTTGACTTTTTTGGCACGGACTGAAATGTCTTTATCGATGTGTATTATCGTTCATTATCGTCAAATTTCAATACCTTTGGGGTTTATCTCATCAACATGAGTCGGCCAATATGCACGCAGCATGCTGGATGGGCCAATATGCACGCAGCATGCTGGATGGGCCAATATGCACGCAGCATGCTGGATGGGCCAAGATGCACGCAGCATGCTGGATGGGCCAATAGGCACGCAGCATGCTGGATGGGCCAAGATGCACGCAGCATGCTGGATGGGCCAATAGGCACGCAGCATGCTGGATGGGCCAAGATGTAAAGGTGCTGGTGATTGGTTGTGTGGAGGCGTCTGGTTGGTTAAAATACATTAGGTTACAACACTAGTGCCCTCGACTATTTGTTTACTGTTTTTATATTTTTTTGTTTGAGTGACACACACACACACACACACACACACACACACACACACACACACACACACACACACACACACACACACACACACACACACACACACACACACACACACACACACAGGGACACACACACACGGACACACACACACGGACACACACAGAGGAGCAACCCCTTTTCAAACGGGTAATCACACACACACACTGCTACAATTTCGTTGTACACTGTACAATGACAACAAAGGATTCTGAACATGGGTTATGTAGTATGCATCAGTGACAGTGAGCCTTACTGTACATACTCATTTGCACCTTTTATTGTTGCACTGAAAACTATAATGCACTTATTCATTGTATTACGTTTAATTGTTGTTCCTTTTTGCTTGTATATTCTGTTGGGGCTGCAGTGGCTAAGAACATCGGGCAGTTGTGGTCACCTGAAGGCAGCTATTTCCATTTAAAGCTGCAGTGTGTAGAATTTTGGGTTTTATTTCCTAGCAGATTTTGTAGAAAGTAATTATAATATCCATAAGTACTTTTAATTTAGTGCATAATAGCTGAACATTTTTTTTTTTTAATAATTATTTTTCCCTTAGAAAGGGTCTCATATATGTCCATATTTCTGCATATTTTGGACCAAGGCCTAGTGCCGCCATCTTGAAAGTGTCATAGTTGGAATGACATCAGGTGCATTGTTTAAAATGTAGAATTGTTCTTGTACTTGAAGGCCACTGTAGCTTCTGTTATTATTCAAAAGGGTTGGGGTTACCCAGGGAGCGTTGCATTCTAGAACTTTGTAGAACTTTCTTGATGATGTCATATTACACACTGCACCTTTAAAAGATTGATTATAATGTAAAAATGTCAAAGAGATGAAAAATAAAACTCATGCTTATGTGACCATAATGTGTAATGTAAATGCCGGGGCGCTCCGGGGGTGTAGTGGATAGAGCGCGTACCATATCGGCTCCGGCCTTTGTTGCAGTGGTCGCGGGTTCAAATCCGACCCGTTGACCTTTACTGCATGTCATCCCCCCTCTCTCTCTGTCTTCCCACTTCAACTGTACTATCAAATAAAGCTTGAAAATGCCAAAAAAATATCCTAAATAATGTGTAATGCCACCTTGTTAAAAAACCTACTGTTCTGCTATCAAAATCAAGATACCAGTATCTGTATCGATTTTTTTTTAACAGTACCCGGCACTAGTTGTATATGTTTTCCAACCGTCTTCAACGTGAACTTGTGGTGTTGTTTGCAGTGATGACTAGTGTGTGTGTGTGTGTGTGTGTGTGTGTGTGTGTGTGTGTGTGTGTGTGTGTGTGCTTTTATTCTACATATCTTTGACAAGGGGGGGGGGGGGTCTGGGGTGGATGGGGTTATGGGGTTATGGATGAGTGCCATGTGTTGAAATGTGCAATCAATACTATTGAGTTCAGAAACTGAAGCCAGAGTTGACTGTTCCCCCTTCCCAGTTAAGGAGGTAAATGTTTTCTTGGTATCCAGAGGAGTGGCCCATGTGTGCCAGGCTGTCTGTGTAAATCAGAAACCTAACAGTGACACACACACACACACACACACACACCACACACACCACACACACACACACACACGCACGCACGCACGCACGCACGCACGCACGCACGCACGCACGCACGCACGCACGCACGCACGCACACACACACACACACACACACACACCCAGCCAGCCAGCCAGCCAGCCAGCCATACTAATGATTTGAGAACACATGGCAGGCAATGATGGTGTCATTTAATGGTAAATGGCTTTGGCTTGGCCCGGAGGTGTTGCTGTCTTTAGCTATTGGGGAACGAACGAGGCCTAACTTTCCACTTGCTGTTGTCGTCATACAAGTGTGTGTGTGTGGTTTGAAATGTAAAGCGGCCTTAGTGGCTGAGGAAATCGGCTAAAAAGTAAAAAGCGCTATACAAATCAAGTCCATTTACCATTTTACAAAGATTTTGATATTGCCTTTGATTTTCCCCATGACACCACTGCCAGCACACTGATTAGCACACCAAACTACAATGTGTATATATATATATTTTTTTTTTAAATATCTTGTTAATTTTTTTAAAATGTGTGGATTGGGCCAAAGCATGATTTCGGTTGTTGGCACGGTCATTGACACTGCAATCAGAAAAATTTTTTAAAAAATGCCGTCTTAGAGCGGGAACACTCTTTACTAAGAGAATTCTCTGGTCATATCTCGGGCGAGTTTTGCCGTACAAGCAAGCCTCTATCCTCAGCGTGGCCCATCTTAATCTGTGGAGGGAAAGGAACTGACTGTGTTGTGTTGGTTTTTCCCTGATTCTTGCACTTTGCACTATAGCGCCCAGGCCTGCGTACATGTTGGGATGTCTGCGTCCGTCACTGTTTTATACTGTTATGTGTTGTCGCCTCTCCTCGCTGTGAACCAATTTGCCCTCTTGGGACACTAATGAAAATCTTGAATCTTGAATCACAGCAAGTGCACATGTTTGAATCACGTCCAACACACTTGATTAAATTGGTCAGTGGAGAATGTGGTAAGATGGTAAAAGTAAGATGCATATTATATTTTACTTATCTACTTTTTACTTTCTATTCTATTTTGTATATACTGTTGTATAGTGTACAAACAAATTCCTTGCACTACTTAGTATTTAGCATTGATCTAATATTAATATTGTTTATGTCTTTCTTATTCTACTATATTTCTATATCGTTCCTTATTGCACCGTGGGTCAGAGATAAATGCCATTTTGATTCTGATGTCTGTCTCGCATATATCAGATCTGACGATAAAAAACTTTGACTTTAAAATTTGATAGAAAATGTAATAATTTCATAAATATTTATTTATTTCAAGACTTTTATATATATGCACACACACACACACACACACACACACACACACACACACACACACACACACACACACACACACACACACACACGATTTCTGGAAATTGCAGCAGTGGTTTCAGATTTCGGATTTTTTCCCCCCTACCATTCACGCCTCAATCAGTTTCAATTTATGTACACACTCTGTGTGTGTGTGTGTGTGTGTGTGTGTGTGTGTGTGTGTGTGTGTGTGTTTAACAGTCCTGTCAACCTTTTATAACATGCGTCCAATGTAACAGATCCACCCAACTCAACAGTCATGGAAAATAATCCAAACAGTTTATTCTTAAAGCTGTTTCTCTAATTTTATTAAGCTATGTGTGTGAGGGAGAAAGTCAGGGGTCGTTAGGGGCCATAAATCTTCACCTTTTGTCAGCTGGCAAGCACGAAGCATACACAAGAACATACACGCACACACTGACACACGCACCCACACACTGGAACACACACACACTGACGCACACACACACACAGACACACTGGAACACACACATACACACTGGAACACACACATCCACACACACACTCTGATACACACACACGCACAGGAACATTCACACACACACAGTGATACACACACACACACGCACGCACGCACTGGAACACACACACACTGGAACACACACACACACACAGTAACCCTACCCCCCAGCACACACTCTGACGTGTCACTATACTAATCATTGCGGGTTTCGCCGTTTACGTGGGAAGAGGAGCAAATCATCTGAGGCGCGCTGGGCATGTTAACTATGCCCCACACGCACGGACAGGTGTGTGTGTGTGTGTGTGTGTGTGTGTGTGTGTGTGTGTGTGTGTGTGTGTGTGTGTGTTGACAAGGGGGTTGGTTTTATGACGTGATGGTCTTATAGGGGATTTCAAAGAAGTTTTGTAAATTGAACTGTACGATTTAATTTCTTTTTAAAGGAATAGTTCACCCATACGGAACCAGCGTTCTATCATTATACACTCAACAAAAATATAAACGCAACACTTTTGTTTTTGCTCCCATTTTTCATGAGATGGACTTAAAGATCTAAAATTCATTCCAGATACACAATTGTACCATTTCTCTCAAACATTGTTCACAAATCTGTCTAAATGTGTGATAGTGAGCACTTCTGCTTTGCTGAGATAATCCATCCCACCTCACAGGTGTGCCACATCAAGATGCTGATCTGACATCATGATTAGTGCACAGGTTTGCCTTAGACTGTCCACAATAAAAGGCCACTCTGAAATGTGCATTTCAACTCTGTACTATCTAATAAAGCTTGAAAATGCCCCAAAAAATAATAAATAAAAAAAAACTATCCTGATATATCATATATCAGTGTATCGTGATGCGTATTGTGAAATCGTAATTCACGCACATATTTAGTTTTATGCACACACACACTATTCCTCTCTCTGCTCCGGTTTCATCCCTTTCTTTCTCTCCCTCCCTCCTCTGCTCCGGCTTCATCCCTCTCTTTCTCTCCCTCCCTCCTGTCCACAGGGATTAAACGGCTTTCCCTAATTAATGTCTTGGCTCCAGTGAGTCTCAGTAGGGCCAAGAAGACCCATATTCCTGTAACGTTATACGGCCCTTTTTTAAATGTTCGTTTTTTATATATATCTGTCTTTCCATCTGTCTGTCAGTCTGTCTCCCTGTATCCATCCCCCTTTCAGCCTCTTGCCCTCCCCTCGCCCCACCTGGCCCTCCACACAAACCCCAGGTCGCGACCCCGGGCAGAGGGAGAAACCCGATCCCTTATCTTCTTGACGATTTACTTTTCTCAACCATTCCAACTTTCCATTTCAGTCATACCGAGCCGGACACCCGAACCGCCCCGGGTCTATTCTGGTCCTGTTGAGTTATTCAGTGACCCCCTCAAGTCCCCCCCTCCCACCCCCCCACTATCTACTCTTGGGACACCACTTGTCCCCCCTGCTATACTTTCGCTCCTATGCGTCTTTGTCTGTCCCATGGGTCAACGTTAAAATATTGTCCACTTTCTCAGGCCTCCCGGGTATTTGCGTGTGTGCCTCCTAACCACGATTGGCATGCAAACCCCTTGAGCTCAATGCCTTGGGCTTTCCCTTACGACCCTGACCTCCAGGCTTGGAGGCAGAGGGTAAGCTCCATAAGCCCATCCTACACACACACACACACACACACACACACACACACACACACACACACTCTGCAGGTGTCCCCCATATTTAACCATTAAGAATAATGTTGTCGGTGATGGGAATAAATGTGGAGCGGATTCCTGGGCATTGACACGATGGACAGGTGTAAACTGAATGATAGATGGGTCCTGTCAGCCGCTCGCTTCCCTTCATCTCTTTAAAGACACAGTGCGTAGGAGTTATTGGCATATTGGCAACAGGCTCTGTAGAACTGGAATTTAATATTCATAAGTATGTTTTCTTAGTGTAAAATCACTCGAAAATATATATTTTTTTTTATGACCTTAGAATGAGCCTTTTGTATCTACATAGGAGCGGGGCGCTGAGGCCACCATGTTGCACCGCCATGTTTCTACAGTAGCACAGAACGGACAAACTTAACGGCCTTACACCTTTTTATATATAGTGGGCGTCCTGGGGAAATGCACCTGTTGGAAGACCAAGAAGAAGAAGAAGTACTATAGAATAAATAACTAAAATACATCTTCACCTCATCACTTGATATTGTGGAAAGACTTGAGGCAGTGGTGGATGATGCCATCTTTTAGTAACTATAGCTTCTTGTCCTTGAAGGCCACCGTAGCTTCTGTAAATTCTCCCAAAGGGACGAGTTAGCAAGGGAGCGCTGCCATCTAGAATCTCACTCTAAAATACTTCGATATCATAAACTTTTTTTAAAGAGTTAATTCAATAAATAAATCCATTGTGTAATAAAGATGGATTATCATTTGAATCTCAATTCAATTCAAATCACTGTATTCGTCCCAAAGGAGCAATTTAAAGGAGGCGCATGACAGTAGCTTAAACACAAGACACAGTCCACAAACATAAGCAGCGCACACACCGTTTGTCCTTCTTTCTCCATTTCATTCATATTTTACGTCACTGTTTCCTCAGTCTCACCAAAGTCCCCCTCCACTCCACATGGCCCCCGTTGTGTTTTGGTTTTTAATAATGGATGATTGTTGTGTGTTAGTCAGTCACACGCTCTTGTTAAAGGACTTAAAGATAACTGCTAATTCCAGCAGCAGGGCTGTATTGATTAGGCTCGCTGGCTGCGGATTGTTTTATAGCCCGAGAACAGCCCTCCATCATCCCCTCTCTCTCTCTCTCTCTCTCTCTCTCTCTCTCTCTCTCTAACCTCTCTCTCTCTCCCTCTCTCTCTCTCTCTCCCCCCTTTCTCTCTCTCTCCCTCTCTCTTTCTCTCTCTCTAACCTCCCTCTCTCTCTCTCTCTGGTTGAATAATTAATGCTTAACCTATTTAATTAGTGAGATTTGCTCCCGAACAGAAGCAGAGTAATTGTGTGTGTGTGTGTGTGTCTGTGTGTCTGTGTGTGTGTGTGTGTGTGTGTGTGTGTGAGAGAGAGAGATGGGGGGAATTGTGTTTGTGTGTATCCGTCACGCGTACCCTGATTGCAGTATTAACTTATTAAGTGGATCGCTTTATCCTGCACTCTCTGTTGAAACTTCATGTATGATTGGCAGTACCGCTGTTGCTTTATTTATCAATTAACACACGCGCACACACAGACGAACAGGCACGGACAGACAGACACGCATAAGTAAGTCAATTTTATAAAGCGAACCTTTAAATTTGTCATTTGCGCATATCCTCTTTTCAAGACACCACACTGACTCCATATATTGGGTCCTCCTCCTCACACAGGCTCAGCCATAGTACAGCGCCCCTGGAACAGTTTGGGGTTTAAGTGCCTTGCTGAAGGACACAATGGTAGAGATGGTGGGCACCGTGAATGTACACTGTAGACATATGGAGGGGAGCTGTACTTGGATTTCCATGTCTGCACATCATGTTTTAAGATAAGTTACTTTATTAGTCAATGGTTGGTTACATTGAAATTTATATCCCATTATATCATATCCCCTCGCCAGTTACCACACTTCGGAGGGGGTCAGAGCGCAGGGTCAGCCATAGTACAGCGACCCTCGAGCAGTTTGGGGGGTTAAGTGTCTTGCTGAAGGACACAATGGTAGAGATGGTGGGAACCGTAGATGTAACACAAGCCACCAATAGTTTTACTACTAACACCCTCCTGTCGCGCTGTCACTCAGTCGGCTTTATTGGTGTTGGCATTTGTGGTTGAGATGGCGTAACGGTTGTGGTATGGCAGCCCCTGGCACTGGGCGCTGCCAGCTGGGGTTGGCATGGAGAGGCTACTGGCTCAGACTAAGATTCTCTGGTTGTCATATTGGTACCACAATAAGGTCATCTGTCTTGTTGTTGTTATTGCAATCAAGTAGACACCAACGCAGAAGGCTCAAGACAGCACAGGGCTCCTTTTAGGTAACGCAGGAAAAAAGTTATGATATTGCTATTTGAATGAAAACAATCGGTATCTCACAAAAAAAATATTGAAAGTCCTTTGGAATATTTGTGATTACCTCCTGTCATTTATTTTATTTGTAATTTTTTTACTGAAGGGGACTAAATGTTCAGGAAAAACATGATTCACTAGTGAATAAATGTGCTAGTGTGTGTTCTATGTGTTTTTGCATAGCTGTAGGGCATTGGATCAACTAATAACAAAAAAAATGGCATCATATCCTCACTGTTAAGAAATAAAATTTGACTTTATTTTCTGAAAGCAATTCTGATCACTGGTTTTCCAATCCAATTTAAACAGCTACTTGTTTCAGCATTACAGTACATAGCCAGGCGAGGTAAAAAGCAAACAAAAAAGTCAAGTTGATGATGTCTTTATAATTGAGTTGGTCTGTTGCTAATTTAAATCATGGCTTGTGGTTGTGTATCAGCGTTGGTTAGTGCTTTAGAGTCTGTTGGCAGTTATAGCGGTTTGAATGCGATCCCACTTGGACCATCAGTATAGAATGCAGCAGGCAGGCGGACGCTCTGATTGGTCAGAAAACGCATCACGTTTTTCCCGGGATGGAAGAGACTTGGCACGAAGAACCAGAACCGCAGGGCAGGACTATTTATACTGTGAGTGGGTCAGGGTGGACAGCCAGAATCTGGATGCACACACACACACACACACACACACACACACACACACACACACACACACACACACACACACACACACACACACACTTAGATGCTCACACACACACACACTTAGATGCTCACACACACACACACACACTTAGATGCACACACACGCAAACACATAAAAACACACACACACACGCAAACACATAAAAACACACACACACACACACACACACACACACGCACGCAAACACATAAAAACACACACATACACACACACACACACAGACATGCAAACACATTAAAAAAACACACACAAACACACATTCAGATGCACACAAACACACTTAGACGCTTGCACACGCAAGCACACACACACGCAAACACATAAAAACACACACACACACACACACACACACACACACGCACGCAAACACATAAAAACACACACATACACACACACACACACACAGACATGCAAACACATTAAAAAACAAACACACACACACACACACACACACACACTGCACTCTTGCCAGTGGGCTGCAGAGGGGGCTCTGTACATGTTAACTGCTGGCTCAGCAACTTGAGCTCATTGGTGAACTCCTGTTACCATCACAGTTGCAACAACCTGTCACTGCAATGTAAAACTCACCCTGCGTTACTTTTTCTCTTCAATATACACTATATACTATATTTCACTTTTGTATAAAGGCTTTTTTTTGGCATACTGCATTTGACAAGCATGTATTGGGTCATCCTACGGGCATACTCAATAGTATGGAAGTATGAGTATTGGATCACAGGGTCAGAGACTGGTTCATTTGACTTCATATGCGTTCACATATTTCCAGAGATCAAACTTAAAACCATTGGCAACCTTGTGGACCTTTTCTCAAAATGAATTCTGAAACTTTTATTATTTTTTGGAAGGGTTCATCTCAAGGCAATTTAATTGGCAAAAAGAGTTAAAACTGATGCGTTTCTTGGGCTGCTCCGGTGGTAGAGCGTGTACCATACAGGCTCTGTCCTTGTTGCAGTGGTCGCAGGTTTGAATCCGTCTCGTGGACCTTTACTGCATGTTCACCCCCCCCCCCCCCATCTCTCCCAATTCCCACTATATCTCTCTAATCTTCAACTGTCAATAAAAGGTTAAAATACCTAAAATAATATATATTAAAAAAAAGGGTTAGAAGTAGATTATAGCCAAAAGAATAAATGGCAAACAGTCAGCTTACAGTCAACATTAAAGGCAAGTGAAGGCAAGTTTATTTCTATAGCACAATTCAGACAGGCTATTCAAAGTGCTTTACAGGGGCATGACATACATCAAGATTAGACATTAGAAATTGCATTTAAGTATACATTCCCATGACAACATATACAAAGCCAGAATAAAATACAATCCATACAAGAACAGACACGTTTAAAACACCAATGATGAACTGCAAATCGAACATGCAGAAAATATATAAAATGTTTTACAGCAAACGAAAGAAAAGCGCCATACAAGCAAAGCATTATTACATAGTGTTACATTTCAAATTAAATATCATACATAACTAGAACATTTCACAAAGTAATGGGCAGAAAAGATATGTAGAAATAAGTATTGTATCTGTTTTAACAAAAAAAGATTTGCTTGGGTTGGGCCGATTTTGGTGATGGTGTCATCCATCCATCCATCCATCTTCTACCGCTTGTCCCGTTAGGGGTCGCGGGGGGTGATGGTGTCATCCAAATTAGAAATCGCCAGGCTGCAAAAATGAATGTACAAATGGGAATAGTCTTAACATGGGATACATCTTCATTAGTGGATCTTAGTCGTGGGCTAAAATGCTTGCACATGTACACTTTTTTTAAATTACCATTTTTTGAAAGTTAATTCATGCAGATTCGTATTTCATTTTCTAAAATTCTGACTGAAACCTACAAGAGTGTGTATGGTGGACACACACACACACACACACACACACACACACACACACACACACACACACACACACACACACACACACACACACACACACACACACACACACACACACACACACACAGAGTGACTGTGGGAGAGAGTACAGTATTGATCCAGGGCAGTTAATTTTCTGCTGTCCCCGGTGAGTAGCTCTGGGCGAAATAGCTAGTTTGTCTCCTGTCATTGTGGCTTCACAGTTAAAGAGGAGTAAGAAGAGGAAAGTGTGCGTGTGTGTGTGTGTGTGTGTGTGTGTGTGTGTGTGTGTGTGTGTGTGTGTGTGTGTGTGTGTGTGTGTCTCTCTCTAAGAGACACACACACACACATCTCTCGGGGACAAGAGCATCGCGATTCACAAAGACTTCCACAGCCACACAGAAAAAAACTATCTTCAACGGGCCTAAAATATTATGTTAATACACATAATTGATTCATGTACTGTCCCCGAGACACATGTTTGAGTGTGTTTAAGTGTTTGCAAATGTGTTAGTGTTAAGTGTATCTAGCGCTACGTGTGGCTCTGGGTCTGAGATAGTGTGTGTGTGTGGGTGCTCTACAAGAAGAAAGCGATATTGATCACTTGCCGTTTACTGTCCCCTGTTCCCTGGTGAATAGCTCTGTGGGAAGTGGTTAATTTGTCTCCTGTCTGTGTGTGTGTGTGTGTGTGTGTGTGTGTGTGTGTGTGTGTCCTGCCTTTTCGGGGGCTAAGCAGTTAAATACTCCACTCTGTCTCTGTAGGGACACTCTGATGTCATTGACCATCTTGTCTGATGACAGTAATGTGGGACTGAGTGCCAAATAGCTTTCCTGCAATACACATGATCAAAAGCAACTTAGATTTGGGGGCGCTCCAGTGGCGTAGTGGATAGACCACGCACCATATTGGCTCCGGCCTTCGTTGCAGTGGTCACGGGTTCGAATCCGACCCGTGGACCTTTACTGCATATCGATCCCCCCCCCCCCCTCTCTCTCTGTCTCCCCATTTCAACACTGTACTATCTGAGAAAGCTTGAAAAATGCCAAAAAATTAATCTTCAAGAAAAAGAAAAAAAAGTGCCTTAGATTCAACGAGGAAAACCACAAGTCAATGTTTGAAAAAAATATATGTTTATTGACGTGAAATGTGTTGTCAACACCGTTACAAAACTGCAAAACCAAGTCAGATACAACCTTTAAAAGATCATTAGATTTTGAAGAGAGTAAGCCGAAATTGGGAACATCCAGATAAGTAGTATTCAATGTGCTATAAGTGATTTAGTCTCACGTCTTTGTGACGTTTGTATACTCCAAATTTATCATAAAATAAATTGATTACACTAAAGTAGCAAAATAAGTTGCATATTGCCACCCTGTTTGTTTTTCTTGTTCTTTCACATAAAAGTGGTTGGATCACCCGTCTCCCCGCCACATGTCCAAGTGTCCCTGGGCAAAGAGACACTGAACCCTAAATGTCTCCTGATAGTTAGCTTGCACCTTTGCGTGGTAGCTGCTGCTGCTATCGGTGTATGAATGTGTGTGTGATTGGGTGAATGTGTACAAAACAATGTAAAGTGCTTTGAGTCTGTGAAAAACCAGGGAAAAGGGCTATATAAGTGGAGTCCATTTTCCCTTTACCATAAACATTGCCTAGCTAGCTGCCTGCTGGTAACACCTCTTGTTTACAGCGGGCTAACGGTTTGTGCTTGAAGTCCATGACCTCGGGTCTATTTTCGAAAAGGTTACCACCATACTACTATTTCCTCACTCACTGGCTCGTCTTTCAGCGCATTCCTGCTTTCATGAGTTTGTACATATGAATGGTTCATTTTGAGCAACCTGTATTGAATTACCCCAATGATGGTATAATTTCCATGACGTTTTCGACAATTTTGGAAAGTTGAAATGGTTTAAATGCTATTTTGTCTGACACGCTTGAGGTTCGGTTACACAGTTGCAAGTTCAACACTTCTGGTTGCATCATGTCTTTATAGTCACAAAGCATTCTAGTCATTTGTGAATCAGACGGTATAATTACGAGGTTGTTGTAGAGGTTGAAGGGGACTAGCTTGTTTTTCTTAAAGGGCAACACACACACACCCTGACTCCTCCTGACTATCCATATCCATATATCCCATCACTAGTGTTCCAGAAAAGCAGTATTATTATGATTTGTGCCTAAAATTGATACATTTTTACGTCCAAACCTTGACCATGTCCTCTGTCTGTACGTTAAGTCAAATGATGTCATGGTAGAACATAATACAGAAGGCTTTTGATGGACTTTTAATACTTATCTATAATGGCTAATTATATAATACCACCAATCAGGGGGTGCGGATTTATTTAAATACCCTAGAATATACAATGTTGAGTTATTGTTGTAGATATTTTAACATTAGTTATTTTCTCTAGTCCATTCATGTTATATGACTCTGTTATATTATAGTTTAGCAAAGTCTAGAACTGAACACTTATTTCCAAGAAAATACAATGAATGTGGTCTTGCCATGATTACTGTATATAGTGAAATATTAGACTGTTGTAAGTCAGATCTTAATGCTATTGAGCTGTGGCTTTGGGCTGCTGTGACTTTGAAGGACCTTTTATTAGTACAGGCGTGTGTGTGTGTGTGTGTGTGTGTGTGTGTGTGTGTGTGTGTGTGTGTGTGTGTGTGTGTGGACTACGCCAGCGGTTGAGTAGTGATGCCCACCTCGACCAGATGCCCGCGCCTCCTGGTTGTGATCAGCACTTTGGCGCTCTGCTGCCAACTGTACGGTGGCCCAATGGGACCAATTAGACGCTGGCAGCTGCACCCGGAATGCCACCATGGAATGAAGGGGCTGTGGTTTGGGTGGATGAGGATATTGCACAAGAGATGAGAAGGGCATATACATCTCAGGACACACAAAAAAGACATGGAGAGTAGCTTCGCCGAGTTATTACAGAAAGGGTTTATCACTATCCAAGGAAATTATAGTTCACTACACCCTGAAGTAGACTCAAGCCGACACGCGTTTTAGATAATGTTTGGGCATTTTCAAGCTTTATTAGATAGTACAGAGTTGAAATGGGGAGACAAAGAGATGGGGGATGACCTGCAGTAAAGGTCCACGGGTCAGATTCGAACCTGCGACCACTGCAAAGAGGCCTGAGCCAGTATGGTACGCGCTCTATCCATTACGCCACTGGAGCGCCCGCATTGGTATACTTTTAATGTCTTGTACAAGGAATTAGGCCTTTTTAAAATTTTTAAAACCAACCAGTAGTGTCCTGATTTGGATTTGTTATGACATCTTTGGTAACAGCTCTTCCTTCTTTCCGTCAAAGGATAGTTTTGTTTGAACGGAAAGACTCTGGAAAAGCAGTTAATGTTGAAGAGAATGGTTTAAAGTACTTTGGAGGGGGTGGGGGGGATGTTTGTTTGTTTATTTGGAGCTTGTCTTCTTGAGAACACCTGCTGTTCTTCTAAAGGAACTGAGAGGGTGGTATGGGACCCCTTGTGGCCTCCTGCCCTCACCAAATTAGCACCCAGGCTGACGGGAAACTTGACTGTCCCTCATCACCCCACCCTCCCTTCTCTCTCTCTCCATAACTCCCTCTCTCTCTGTCTCTCTCTCTCACACCACACCTAACTCTTACCCCTGATCCCTCACTTTTCACCTCTGTAAATGCTCTACCATGTCAAGAGCAGGGCCCCCTCTGTCACTGAGCTGACCATGGCCCGTAGCCAGTGTGAACCTTTAGACACAAGTTCTGTAGTTATTCCAGCAAGCCCCTCTTCATTACATTGAAACTCAGAAAGGTCAAATATCAGTATAGCTTTGCCAAGGGGACGTTTGTAAATCTATACTCTATATATTAAGACACGCAAACCGTTAAAGTTACCTCAACAAGTAGGACACTTTCTTATCCTAAAGCAATCATCATATGGCGTGGTTATGTTTATATGGCGTGCTATGGAAGGCTGTCAGTATTGGAGAGGTGACAAAAACAGTATGTCAAATCAAATCAAATCAGTTTTATTTGTATAGCCCAATATCACAAATTGACATTTGCCTCAGTGGTCTTTACATTCCATACAATATGATACAATATGACACCCTGCCCTTAGACCCTTAGCTCGGCTGAGAAAAAACTCCCAGTAAAAAAACCTTTACCGGGATTAAAACAAAAATGTTTGAAGAGTTGACAAAGTAAGGGATCCCTCTCCCAGGCCGGACATGCCGCAATAGATGTCATAAGTAGAGAAAAATCACGAAGGATTTTGATCATTGACCAGATGTTTACATAATACTAAAGTAAAGCGTGAATAGTGTGGATGCAGGAGGATAAATCCCTTCTCTAAATGTCTACATTTAGAGAAGGGATCAAATCAAAAAGTAAAGATCACCATGACAAATTTGTAACGTTTGCGACTAAGAAAAATCCCTTTTTTAAGGTGTGAAGTCTCGTTTTCAAGGGCATCAGATAAAACAAGTTAAATTAACAACAAACACTGCCAATAAGAATCTAACAACACACAATCAACTCAAAATCAATCAAACTGCATTAAGCAAACAACCAAGACTACACAATTACAACCCTTGGACAGCCACAAAGGAACACAAGAAATAAAGATCACGCCAATAAGGAAGCCACAATAAATGTGTGTTTTGAGATAAGAAAACAAAGCGTTCTTAAATAAGCCAAATGAGGACAACAATTGACTTTGTACAGGTAAGTGATTCCAATCAAAAGAAGCCTTAAACATAAAAGCTCTTTTTTCCAATTCCCTTATAGGCTACAGGGACCAATAAAAAAGTAGCTGATCTGTGCTCCTCAGTGAGTAATGTTAAGTATTAGAGAATTTTTTTATTTTTTTATTAATACAGACCTTTAACAAGCAAGGCCTAGTATCTATGGACACCAGAGAATTACACTCTATTCACATGTGATAATCACATGTGATTATTAAACTTTTCAAAACAAGTGGAATGGTGGTAGGATGGCCTAGAGGAAAGGTGGCCGACCAGTAACCATGAGGTCTCTGGTTCCTCCCAGTAACCATGAGGTCTCTGGTTCCTCCTCCCAGTAACCATGAGGTCTCTGGTTCCTCCTCCCAGTAACCATGAGGTCTCTGGTTGGATCCCGGCACCGGACAGGAGGGTGTTAGTTACAAAACTAGCAGTAGCTGGTATTACGTCTACGGTGTCCACCATCTCTACCATTGTGTCCTTAAGCAAGACACTTAACCAAACTGCCCCAGGGGCGCTGTACTGCGGCTGACCCTGCGCTCTGACCCCTTCCGAAGTGTGGTAACTTGAGAGGGGATATGTGGAAAGACAAATTGCAATGTAACCATTGACTAATAAAGTAACTTAACTTAATTGACCTGCAGCTATAACTTTCCCTCAAACATTTAAGGAAGACAAAGTTGGATTTTATACAATTTGCCTAAAAAAAAGCACCAGAAGTCGGTCACTGATGTTGGGTGATAAGGTCTGGTTCACAGTTGGCTTTGCTGTTTGAGGGTGTTCGATGTACTGGAGGTCAGTCAATGTCCACACCAATTCCACACCAAACTGGTAAAACCATTTATTTATGAAGTTTGGTTTGTTCCTGGGGTATAAACATGTTGAAATGGGAAAGATTCGGAAGTAAATGTCTAAGAAAATTATTTTTATTATAATATAATTTTAGACAGGAATAAGCAGCATATTTTCTAAATAGAGAAGATTGAACCATCAAATCTGTAGCATTTTCCCTTGAAAAGTGACTTGTAGTAAGAGGTTAATTTTCTGTGGACAGACTAAAATGAAATGTTGAATATTACATTATATAAAATAAAATCTGAAGTAATTGTATTTATGGCTTTTGTTTTATCACCATCGACAAATTATTTCAGCTCAAAATGGCCTGGCCTTGAAGGAACCAAATGTTGACCCGCTGCTGCCCTTTTTCCTTTCCTGACCTTAAAGGAGAGCAGCTGTATTTAAGCCAAACCTCTATCCCCTGAACGATTCTGTTTCAGAGTCCAGTGTGAAGGAGCCCCTTGAAAACGAGATGGGTTCACCTCAAGGGGTTAGACGTATTCCCAATAAAGACTTTGAAGACCCCTTAACTCATTATGAGCAGCGCAGTCCTCACGTTAGCTTGCGTGTTTTTCTTTTCGACACCCCTAGTCCCCTTCCCTCCCTCCCCCCACCCACAGACACACACACACACACACACACACACACACACACACATCCCCCTCCACGCGCCGTCAGAGCCCCTTCTCTTTTAACACTCTGACACATTTGCGATGCTTGTGTGTCCCGGTGGGCTTGTACATCGGCCCCATGTCTCTCATTCGGAAGCTGAAACAGAAGTCAAGGGCTACTGTGCGACCGGCTGACTTCGTTCCATCACTCACTGGCCCAAAAGACTCGGTAGTATGATGGATGGATGCTCACAACACTGGCATCTGCAACCAGAGCCCAAGTCCTGGTTTTAAATGCACACCACTGAGGCCACAGCGAGTTCCTATGCGCATGTGTGTGGTGACTGATGTAAAGTAGCCTTCTGCAATGGGCCCTGCATGTTTCTTCAACCCTTCACTCAGTATGATGAAGCAAAGTCAACCAACACATGGGTCCTCACACCACCAGCTCTTCTTTCTGGGTGTTACTACCATGTGTCTCACACAAATGATAACAAACACAGTTCAGAGGAGTTTCATGGCAGTGGGCTCGACCCAAACCCCATAGTGAAAAGTGAGAACAAGGTAAATTATTTAATTTGTAACAACATCACTATTTAAATATAGTTAAAAATAAGGGGTGACCCTGATTAGTCTACGCTTCGACGATTCGATCCAAGGAGCCCGACTCGACTTCCAATCTCAAAGTAGAATATTCACAAAATGTGGTTATGAAACTAAATATTATTCTATTCCTGCAATATGGAGAGACTGAATGTCCTAATATCGCACATAAAAATATGATTAGACAATTAGTCGACTATAGGCAAGCTTCGACCAATCAGATTCAACCATGTAAACACTTAGTTTGGGACACCCCTGGTAAAAATGTTAATCAAGTACACTTTGTACTGAGAGGCAGATTCAATAGCAGCTACACTGTTTTTAAATCATATCAATGAATCTAAATATCTAAATATATCTGGTACAAGTTCAAATCTGGCCATGTCAAAGCTGTTGATAACGTAGCTAAGTGAATTACCAAATAAATGAAAGTTCTGGGATGAAATAAGTATTAATGTCTCATAACACAAACAAGTAGATTCAGAAAGAAAAACCCTAAATAAAAGCACAACATCTCCTCAGACCTAAACATACCCTACTACTCCTTTGTCCACATATCCTTTCCCCTGTTTCTTGTCTATCACTCACTGACGGTCTGCTGTCTTTCTGCCTCCCTCCCACCCCACACACACACACACACACCATCCCACCGGCCGTCTTTCTTGCCTGGGGGGTCGTGACGTGTATGGTTCGGGGCAGGGGTTCACATCCCTAGAGGAATCTTGTGTTGCCCTTTAGGGATGGACACACTTAACCTCCAAATGCCCTAGTCACACTTGGAAAAGGTTTTACAAGACACGCTTACCTCCCAGCTTTTCACTCTCTCTCTCTCTCTGTCACACACACACACACACACACACACACACACACACACACACACACACACACACACACACACACACACACACACACACACCCCTAACCTACTCTCACTATACTAACAGACAGATTCACATATAACGTATGTAATAATGGCAGTCCTTAAGTGGACAAAGCCCCGGGCCTTTTTCCCTCTTGATGCATCTAATGGGAGCTGCTGATTGACGGGCGCAGTCATCCCTTTGACCAAACATGACACTGTGTGTGTGACACATACGACATGGGACATAGTGAAATGTTTGTGGCAAATCACGACCACCTGACTAGAGTCCTAATCCGTTTAAAAAGATTTCTGTCAGCTGTCAGGGGTAAGGGTCAAGGTTGCGTTCACAGGAAATGCAATGTTTTCATCGTGTCTTATTTATTGATGGACCTCATAACTACAGGAGCATATGGCTACTCCAGGAAAAGCATATATAGCTGCTATTATCATTTGATTATTCATCAAGTATGTTGTCATGTCTCCTCGGAAATCCTCCAACAATTGGACAAATACCTAGACAGGGATTCTGCTCTTAATGTGTGGAAACATTATGTAGGTTTTCAAGAATATATAGATTTGTTGTATAGTTCATTTCAATGATGAGTACACATGACAAGAAAATGACCATATCATATTTCTAAATATTAATCTGAACCACAGACATTTATAATACCATATCCCCCTGATTGCTGAGTATTTTGAGAACAATGGATTCGATAGCCAAAGTAAAATTGGACTTTTTGTGACATTTTCTCATCCCTTTTAAGAAGATCAAATTCCTAGACAGGGATTCTGCTCTTAATGTGTGGAAAGATTATGTAGTTTTATAAAAAAAAATACAAATAAATTCATTCTCCAATTATACAAATAAAATATTGATAACACGTAACAGTCAAGGAAATAACCATCTCGAAATTGTAAATATTAATCTAAATCACAAACATATACAATCTTATCTGCTCCCAAAGTGCTCAATGGGCGACTGTGGCTCAGGTGGCAGAGCAGATCGGCCGATGATCAAAGGGTTGGAGGTTCGATCCCCGCCCTGCCACTTGTGTCATAGTTGTTGTGTCCTTGGGCAAGACACCTTGCCTCGTGTGAATGGCGATAGTTAGCCTGCTATCGGTGTGTGAATGGTAACGTGTAAATGGGAACAGGTCTCCCTTGCAAAAGAGTCTTCGGACTCAATGGGATATACCTGTATAAATAAAGGTTAAAAAAAATATATATATCAAACGGTTAACATTTGAGAACATTGGGGTTCTATTGCCAAAGTAACATTGGACATACGATAAAAAAAATATAAAGAGTAGAATAAAATAAACATAAATATGATGCATTTTTAAATTTGCCATTTCCGAGAACCCTTTAATAACCATTGGAACAGCATGGCATAGCTGTAGCAATGTGCATCTGTGTATGCGTTTTCCTATGCGTGAGTCTTGAGCAGAAGAATTCCCCTTCTCTCTCTGGTCAGACCGAAGTTCCCCGGGTCAGATGGTATAAGTTTCGGCTGATGACTTCGCTGCGATGATGGACGAGCACACAAGCAGTAGCCACACGCACACACACGTACACACACTTACACACACTTACACACACGTACACACACTTACACACACGTACACACACACATACGCTGATACAGACATGCACACACACATACGCAGACCTAAGCTATCACGCACACACACACACACACCCCTATACACTCACTCACACACACACACACACGACACCCCAATCATCACCAGAGCCACCATCACCACCCCAACCCAAAACACACTCTGTCCGCTGGGCATGCCTCTCTGTGGTGACATCAACCTCCACACAACTGACAGCTGGTGGCACGCAGCAGGGGCCTCCTGTTTCAGTGTGTGGCCCCACACAGCCATCAAGCCTGTCACTCCATGTCAACTCTTCATCCACACACACACTAATAGAAGCCGCTTAAATAGTGTAGCAAGTCCATCTATCTAAAATACTTGGAGAAATACTTTTTTTTTTATAACAAAATTAAAAAAAAATATTTACTTAAAGCTGCAGTGTGTAGAATGTGGGGATTTTTTTCATAGTAGACTTGGTAGAAAATAATTATAATATCCATAAGTACGTTTAATTTAGTGCATAATAGCTGTTTTTTTTTTTTAATTATTATTTTTTCCCTTATATCTCTTATATCTCCGTATTTCTCCATACCATGGACCAAGGCATGGGCGCCATTTTGGAAGCGTCATAGTTGGAATGTCATCAGTTCTACAGAAGGACGGAATGGAACAGTTGGCCAAACTGTGTCCATCAGAACTACCAGATTGTTCTTGGAAGAATTTCTGTTGCTTCTCTGATCGGGAGCCATAGAGACCAACTGATCTAGAATTGTACCACTTGATGATGTCATATTACACACTGCACCTTGAAATATATCAACATACATTAAAACACATGTATTCAGCTAATATAGTAGGTCCAACTAAAATAAGTACTTAAAGAAATGTTTTTTTAAATTTGTTTTTTTAATGACATATTTTACTGTTTTTCATCAGTACCAACATACATTCATAAAGGTAGTAACAGTACCAGTTATGTTATCTTATTTAATTTCACAGGACTGAGCTAAATAGATGGATGGATGGATGGATAGATGGATAGATGGATGGATGGATAGATACAATAGATAAAGTAAAAGTGCAAAGAATATCTAAAGGAAAGAAAGAAAGAAATACTTTTTAAATGCATTACTGTTTATTCTCGTGCGTCTGACTTGCAGGCGAGTGTGAATTGCGCAAACACATTGTAGAACTAAAGAGCAATTGATGAACGTTGAACCATCTGTCTTGTCATCAGCGCCGGTTCTCTGAAGGCAGGTCTGTTTTTAGTCTGCAGCAGTAAATCAAGAGCATATGCTGAATTACTTAAAGCTCCTAATGAGGAACTTTTAAATGGTCATGACATAGTCCAAACATTTCTTCCGATGATCATAAATGACCTGTATCAGCAAACAAGACCATCAGTTAAGAGAACGCTATTTCTATATAGGAATTATTTATGATTTAACATGGGTTCAAATGCCAGGAACTCAGACAAAACGATTTACGACCTGAACATCCCGTGTTTTCCGAATGGCACTAAATCAGAGTGTAATCTGCTTCACCGTCGTCATATTACCATCGTATTCCTAAACCAATGCACGCGCTAGCAACCATCTTTAGCACAGCAGCTGCTGGGCTACAATCAACAAATCAAAGTTCCTCGTAGCTACTAAATAAACCAAAACTAGTGGTGGCTGGTGTATCGTCTACGGTGCCCACCATCTCTACCATTGTGTCCTTGAGCAAGACACTTAACCCCAAAACTGCTCCAGGGCTGCTGTACTATGGCTGACCCTTAGCTCTGACCCCCTCTGGAGTGTCCTAACATGAGACGGGATATGCGGAAAGACCAATTTAAATGTAACCATTGACTTATAAAGTAACTTAACTTAACATATTAACATCAAACTTCTTGAACTCTGAGGCTGTAGCTAACGTTGTAGCTTATTTTAGCTCACGGCTAATTCACTGTTTGTTTAAATGTCACGTAGGCTATCAAAGTTGTGACTATATATGCACTGAGTGAGACATTTCACATTAATGGATACAGTTGTCAGTAAAACTCTTCTGGACAAATGATCTTGTCAGTGTTCCCTAACGACCTCATATGTATCTTTTGATTCTTTTGTAATGCGATCTGTGTTACTTATCCACACACACACACACACACACACACACACACACACACACACACACACACACACACTCACACACCGAAACCACACACACCAAAACCAATCTATCAGGGATCCTCCAAACATCTCTAGATATTGATGTTGACAAATGTTGAAATACTTGTGTTTCATGTTGCAGTTTTAAATTTCAGCAGCACAACACATAGGAACTAAACTTGGTCTCTAGGCTACTTTCTAGCAACGTGGTCCATTTATAGCCTGGTCCTGCCAAACCATCGCACTTCATTTCATTTGTACAGAAGGTCTGGAATCGCGCATTGGACAAAAGTAAACTCACTTGAAGGGCGGGTGTCTGTTGAAGTTTAAAACTATTGGATCTTTTTTTTTTTAACCTTTATTTATACAGGTAAATCCCATTGAGACCGAAGACTCTTTTGCAAGGGAGACCTGTTCCCATTCCCACGTTACCATTCACACACACATTCATACACCGATAGCAGACTAACTATCGACATTCACACGAGGGAAGGTGGGTGAAGTGTCTTGCCCAAGGACACAACAACTGTGACACAGGTGGCAGGGCGGGGATCGAACCTCCAACCCTTTGATCATCAGCCGACCCAACTGCCAACTGAGCCACAGTCGCCCCTATTCTGCCCAGTGCCACTCTGGATCTGCCAACCAATCGCATAACGTTTGGTCGTGACATATGTCATGCGCCGGCTTCTGAGCCACTCTCTCTGTTCGCTGATTGGACTGGTAGAAATCTGGCTGGATAGAACCCACTCATATACCGCACACACAGACTGACTACTGAAGGGAAATTGAGCGGAAGTATGTAGGCGGGCGGTGCCAGGCTAGTCCATTTATACTCTGGTAGGATGATCTATCGAGTCACCACTACATGACAAATTAAAAACACACACAAACACATGGTTCCGATTCCCTGACAGGAATTTTTAAATGGATTCTCGTTTCGACACTCGACAGCAATGAACCCAACGATCTTGTCTATCATCTTGAAAAATGAGTAAGACTATTACTAGTGCTACTCTAACATGACATGAATATACTCAGCTGATGGGATGCAGTAATTTTAAGACCATATAACTGTGTGTGTGTGTGTGTGTGTGTGTTTGTGTGTGTGTTTGTGTGTGTGTGTGTTACGGTATGTCGACATCTCCGGCTACTATTCTGTCGGAAAGTACCACTGGCTGACACACACACAAGCAGATCATATTATCATAACCTACACATGGCTTACAGCGAGTTATTAAATTGTGGTAACTCCCTTGTTAAATCTGATGTTAGCAAGACGTTGCTGTCTACAGTA
>OX442357.1:838547-851047 GCA_949357725.1 Hyperoplus immaculatus | reverse complement strand
TCTCCCTTGCAAAACAGTCTGCGGACTCAATGGGATTTACCTGTATACATAAAGGTTGAGATAACCATTTTCCTGTGTCCATTAAAGGGTATTTATAGTTTATGTTAACTTTTATATTCGTGATTTTGGTCCTGTTTGTATCGTAACAGCCCTAACTCTCATAGTAGTCCCTCCATTGTGAAAATATAAAGTGATGCTTATCTATTTCTAGAACAGAGGTTTGCTTTTACTTCCTGGTATTTTCCCACGAAATTGTGTGTGTGTGTTCCTGTGTGTTTGTGTGTGTGTGTGTTTGTGTGTGTGTGTGTGTGTGTGTCCTTAAACATGCACTGAGTGTCTCCCCCCGCCCCCCTCCTCTAGCCCGCAGTGACTTGTTCAACAGTAAATGTTTGTCTGAGATGAATCCTCCAGCTGATCCAGGGCTGCATCCCAGATTCCTGGCTGACAAATGAAGCTCGTGCCTGGGGGGAGGGAGAGAGAGAGAGGGGGGTAGAGCGGTGGAAGAAGTGGAAATCGAATCATTTTATTGTTCGTCACCACGCACGCACGCACACACACACACACACACACACACACACACACACACACACACACACACTACTGGTGCCCTCGTGGTCACGGTTTGTTACTGGACGCTAATTAAAACGACGACAATCCTGACAATTGGCAATTAAGGACTTGTGAAAGGGGTGAAGGGAAATGAGCTCTCCACTGCGGGGTATGAAGCCATTTGTTATCCCTGTTTCACACCTCTCTACACTCTGTCTCTTCTGGACTCATTAGGAAGACAGAGGGCTGTCACTGACCACCGCACTGACTGATTGGTAGAAGGGGGAAGAGGGGCAGATAATGACATACAAGACAGTTATTCTTTTTTTTGGGTAGAATAATTTAATTTTACATGGTGAGCAACTGATTCATGTTGCAGTAGATATATTCAGGCTTAAGTGGAAGTTTTTTTTTTACTTTTTTATAAAACACAAGTTTCTGTGTACGATTTGGAATTTGAGGAATTTCGCTAACAGAAGTTTTTAGTAAATTCTGATTTGGTTTGCACACTTGGGCTGTGTTCGAAAAGCCCTGCTAATGTCCTATTCATACTAAAAGCCCTACTAAAGTCCTATTCATACTAAAAGCCCTACTAACGTCCTGCTCATACTAAAAGCCCTACTAAAGTCCTGCTCATACTAAAAGCCCTACTAACGTCCTGCTCATACTAAAAGCCCTACTAACGTCCTACTCATACTAAAAGCCCTACTGACGTCTTACTCATACTAAAAGCCCTACTAACGTCTTACTCATACTTAAAGCCCTACTAAAGTCCTACTCATACTAAAAGCCCTACTAAAGTCCTGCTCATACTAAAAGCCCTACTAACGTCCTACTCATACTAAAAGCCCTACTAACATCCTGCTCATACTAAAAGCCCTACTAACGTCCTGCTCATACTAAAAGCCCTACTAACGTCCTGCTCATAGTAAAAGCCCTACTAACGTCCTACTCATACTAAAAGCCCTACTAACGTCTTACTCATACTTAAAGCCCTACTAAAGTCCTACTCATACTAAAAGCCCTACTAAAGTCCTACTCATACTAAAAGCCCTACTAACGTCCTACTCATAGTAAAAGCTATACTAACGTCCTACTCATAGTAAAAGCTATACTAACGTCCTACTCATACTAAAAGCCCTACTAACGTCCTACTCATACTAAAAGCCCTTCTAACGTCCTACTCATAGTAAAAGCTATACTAACGTCCTACTCATAGTAAAAGCCATTCTAACGTCCTACTCATAGTAAAAGCTATACTAACGTCCTACTCATAGTAAAAGCCATTCTAACGTCCTACTCATAGTAAAAGCCTTACTAACGTCCTACTCATACTAAAAGCCCTACTAACGTCCTACTCATACTTAAAGCCCTACTAACGTCCTACTCATACTAAAAGCCCTACTAACGTCCTACTCATACTAAAAGCCTTACTAACGTCCTACTCATACTAAAAGCCCTACTAACATCCTACTCATACTAAAAGCCCTACTAACGTCCTACTCATACTAAAAGCCTTACTAACGTCCTACTCATACTAAAAGCCCTACTAACGTCTTACTCATACTTAAAGCCCTACTAAAGTCCTACTCATACTAAAAGCCCTACTAACGTCCTACTCATACTAAAAGCCCTACTAACGTCCTACTCATACTAAAAGCCCTACTAACGTCCTACTCATACTAAAAGCCCTACTGACGTCTTACTCATACTAAAAGCCCTACTAACGTCTTACTCATACTTAAAGCCCTACTAAAGTCCTACTCATACTAAAAGCCCTACTAACGTCCTACTCATACTAACGTCCTACTCATACTAAAAGCCCTACTAACGTCCTACTCATACTAAAAGCCCTACTAACATCCTACTCATACTAAAAGCCCTACTAAAGTCCTACTCATACTAAAAGCCCTACTAACGTCCTACTCATACTAAAAGCCCTACTAACGTCCTACTCCTACTAACGTCCTACTCATACTAAAAGCCCTACTAACGTCCTACTCATAGTAAAAGCCCTACTAACGTCCTACTCATACTAATTTTGACGTCAATTTAAGTATGTTGTGTATGCAATTTTGTGTAGGCGAGAAATGCCTTACTTTCGGAACCCAGAAGTTTTGGTAAATTCTGATTTTCTAAATTCAGACTTGGTCTTTGCTATTGTTTAAACTGTTGCCAACGGAGACTTAGACGAACCCACGATGCAAATACTTTTCCTTGTGCGAGACCGTCAGCCCGGCGCAGCGCTTCATAAAACAACATGATGGATACACAGTCAAAAAATAAATAAAAATAAAAACACTCCGTCCACTTTTTTTTTCCCACAATATTTTACACTTACGCTTGCACTCTGATGGATCTGTAAAAAGATATAACGAATGAGACTTAAAGTGAGAAGGAGGGAGAGAAGGAGGAAGAGAGAGAGCGAGGGATAGAGGGAGGGATAGAGGGAGAAGGAGGGAGAGAAGTAGGAAGAGAGAGAGCGAGGGATAGAGGGAGGGATAGAGGGAGAGAGAGAGAGAGGGATAGAGGGAGGGAGAGAGGAGGGGAGAGAGAGGGGGAGGGAGAGAGAGAGGGGGAGGGAGGGAGAGAGAGGGATAGAGGGAGAGAGAGAGGGAGGGAAAGAGAGAAATAGAGAGGGATAGAGGGAGAGGGAGAGAGCAGGAGGGATGAAGCCAGCCAGCAAAGAGACAGAGGATATGATTTATTATGCTCATAAAAATTCTGCCTTTGTTATTCCCTCTCATTTTTATATGTGACGCTTATTAAAGAGCACACCTGCCAGAGTCCTCAGACAAACTTCAGTGTGTGTGTGTGTGTGTGTGTGTGTGTGTGTGTGTGTGTGTGTGTGTGTGTGTGTGTGCAAGTGTGCAAAATGATGCTGTGTATAAGTGCATGTGTTCACAAAGCGACTGGATGTTAAACTTGCTTCTGTATCTGTAAGCGATTCTACTTGAATTTTTTATTTAAATCCGCAGGTAAAGTTACTATAGACAGACATACAGGGCTCACCCTTCTTACAGTTTTACCCCCATTCCCTGGTCCTACATAGATATTTTCAAGCATTAGGACGGTAAAATAAGGGATGGTAGGATGGCCTAGTGAAAACGTGTCCTCCCAGTAACCATGAGGTCTCTGGTTCCTCCTCCCAGTAACCATGAGGTCTCTGGTTCCTCCTCCCAGTAACCATGTGGTCTCTGGTTCCTCCTCCCAGTAACCATGAGGTCTCTGGTTCCTCCCAGTAACCATGAGGTCTCTGGTTCCTCCTCCCAGTAACCATGAGGTCTCTGGTTCCTCCTCCCAATAACCATGAGTTCTCTGGTTCCTCCCAGTAACCATGAGGTCTCTGGTTCCTCCTCCCAGTAACCATGAGGTCTCTGGTTCCTCCCAGTAACCATGAGGTCTGTGGTTCCTCCCAGTAACCATGAGGTCTCTGGTTCCTCCTCCCAGTAACCATGAGGTCTCTGGTTGGATCCCCGGCACCGGACAGGAGAGTGTTAGTAGTAAAACTAGTGGTGGCTGCTATTACATCTACAGTGCCCACCATCTCTACCATTGTGTCCCTGAGCAAGACACTTAACCTCTGAACTCTGACCCCCTCCGAAGTGTTGTTACTTGAGAATTTACACAATGTACCTTGTTTAAATAGACAAATAAGTAAGGGATAATGTAGCGCGAACGGGTCACTCGCGAGAAATAAAGGCTGACAAGGTGAAGCAGGAAAATTTAGCGGAAGTACGTAGAGGGGCGGTGCCAGGCTACGAAGTTCCCTGCTCTCCTGATACATGCAAAGTCATGTTGAAAAAGTATTCCATTGTTTTCTGAACGAGTAGCAGCCTTTGTTCGTGCACATCTATCCATCAAAACTATGACGTAGGTCCTTAGCAACGGTCATTATACCCTTGACAGCGGTCTGTCTTGCTGGAAACAACAGACCTGTAGAATGCCGTGATTGACCAATCAGAACACAGGATTTATCAGTGCCATGTTATAAAGAAATGAAATGCACACTTGTTATGTTTATTTTTCATACATATCCATCTCTCTCTCCTCTCTCAGGTCCGCCCTCCTCTCAGCGTGTGTTCAGGAGTCGTTATAAGATGGTGACTCGCCCGGGATCAAGCACCGCTCACTCCCACCATCACTACAACCCCGCTCTGTCCTGGAGGGCCAAGAGGATACAGTCTGCAAGGTAACACACACACGCTTAGAAATACACATTAACATTTTTGAAACACAGTGGGAAAAAAAAAGTTGATAGGGCACATACCATATTGGCTCCGGCCTTCGTTGCAGTTGTCGCGGGTTCAAATCCGACCCGTAGATCTTTACTGCAGGTCATCCCCCCCCCCCCCCTCTCTCTCTCTGTCTCCCCATTTCAACTCTGTACTATCAAGTAGAGCTTGAAAATGCCCCAAAAATAATCTTAAAAATAAAATAAATAAAAGCATATATATTAAAGAAGGTGATATGCATAGATGTTTGGGTGTGGCATCAATGCAGTCGGATTATTCACCAATGATACAGCGATATACCTGTTTTACTATTTATAGGCATATGTTTGAGTAGAATGAACATTTTGTATTCATTCTACAAACTACTGACAACAGTTCTACCAAATTCACAGTAAGAATATTGTCATTAAGAGAATTTCCATTAATTAAGTAATGTAGAGATGAAGATTTTAGAAATAATCCAGACTTTTTTTCCGGAGCCCTAACCAATGCCTCTTACAGCCCTTGGGTTTGTATTTGAATGTGTCCCGATGGCTAATATCCCTCAGAGCAGTGCAGAGCGGAGCAGGGTAAAGCAGGGTAGAGGTAGAGCCCTATCTTTTATGTCAGTGTCATGTGCAGCATGAGTGGAAGAGCTGTGGGGATTTATGGAGCTCATTTTCCCCCAGTAGATAACCAGGAGAATAAAGCATTTACACCAGCGCACTCCTCACATTAATTTACAGGCAAAGCTTCCAGCCCGGGACAGAGGGAGAGAGGGGAGAGGGGGGAGAGGTAAGGAAGGAGGGAGAGAGAGGGAGGGGAAGGGAGGGAGAGAGGGAGGGAGAGAGAGGAAGGGAGGGAGAGAGAGTGGAAGGGTGGGCAGCTATGTTTCTTGATGTCATTACAACTCCCATCTCTCTCTCCCTCTCTCTCTTCTCAGTTCATCCTCTTCAAGGTATTTACAGATCCTTAAAAAGTTTTTAAAGGCATTGAGTAAGTTATTATTTTTTTTTTTTAATGTGTGGGCACTCGTGGTGAATTTTATACATTTTTCTGACGTTGCAATTTAAAAACTAAACAAAATGTGTGAAATTGTGCAATTGTAATTTTTGTGGACGAAATTGCGTTTGCGGCCGCCTACGCTATAAAGCGCTGTGGGAAAACCCTGCGAACTACAAGAAAATCTACATCGACAATCAATAATAAAAAAAAAAAATCATAATCGTAAAAATGTAAATGATTTTGAATCATGAGATTCCCATAGACGTCCAGCAGCACAAACACAATCCCAACTACTGCTATCCCAGTGATGAAACATCACTAAATCTGACCATATGATATCAGAACTACCTGCAGTGTTTTATGTAATGAACTTGTCCTTTGCTTGGGTAGCTCTTTATAATTAAAACGTATTTGTGTGTGTGTGTGTGTGTGTGTGTGTGTGTGTGTGTGTGTATTGCGTGCTAGTGTCTGTGTGTGTGTATCTCGTGCGTCTGTGTAAGTGTGTGTGTGACTGCTCGTGTGGTGTGTGTGTGTGTGTGTGTGTGTGTGTGTTTTTGCATGAGCTTGTGTGTGTGTGTATTGCGTGCTAGTGTCTGCGTGTGTGTATCTCGTGCGTCTGTGTAAGTGTGTGTGTGACTGCTCGTGTGGTGTGTGTGTGTGTGTGTGTGTGTGTGTGTTTGCATGAGCTTGTGTGTGTGTGTATTGCGTGCTAGTGTCTGTGTGTGTGTATCTCGTGCGTCTGTGTAAGTGTGTGTGTGTGACTGCTCGTGTGGTGTGTGTGTGTATGTGTGTGTGTGTGCTAGTGATGGGGTATTCAGTTCATTTGTGTAATCCAGATTTGGCTAGAGACAGAAGGGGCCGGTTTGCTGTGCCGGACTCTGGTGACTTATTACTATTCATTTAGCTGCTGCACTAAATATTGATTCATCAAGGGATTTTCAATTTGAGCTGCGTGACATCTCGTGAAATATCGCCAAGTGTGTAGAAGTGAGGGAACAGATAGAGAGGAGAGAGAGTGTGTGTGTGTGTGTGTTTGTTTGTGTGTGTGTGGTGGGGGGGAATAGATAGGGTCTCTAGGGACAGTGGACCACCTGCGTTGCCATGTCCAGCTTTTTATAAGCGATTTTTGGTCTCGTTTTTTTTTCTTTGTAATTTCGCTTAGTTGGGCTTGATGTCCATGCATTAAATAAAAGTTAAAGTTTCTTGTTTATGGCAATTTTCTAATGTCTAATCTTGATGTATGTTATGCCCCTGTAACACACTTTGAATGGCCTTGTGTCTGAATGGTGCTGAATTGCCTTATCGTTCTTGTTATTACTAGGTTAGCCTACTTTTAAGTCATAACAAAACATTTAATAATTTACAATCCTTAACCTACTAGGCATAGTATTTCTCCCTTCCTACATTTAATATTATATAGAAAGTTTAATTATTCCTATCAGAAAATATGATTTCAGAAGTAAGAATGTTGATATAGTGTATTATTGTAGAAAATGACATTATGGATTTGTGTTATAGGATATGCATAACATGTATTTATAGGCTATTTGCAATTGTTGGAAAAAATATACTCGCTTTTTGTCCGCTTGTTTTTATAGGCCTGGTTGCTTGTTTCATTCAGAACTGGCAACCCGGCCCCTCACCCACCCACCAAACGAATGGCAGCCCTTTCTCAAGCTTATCTATCTGTTTAAGGGAGAGAGGGACTTTTATCAGCGTGGAGCTATTGAGTGGAGGCATATTGAGCTCATATTCTCTGCTCTTAACTACTGAGGGCTGCTCTTCATCTTGGGCCTATCACAGCCACTGTAGCGTGTCCTAGTCGTATGTCCTCAGCCCTTATCTATCTCTCTCTTTCTCTCTTCCTCTCCCTCTCTCTCTCCCTCTCTCTCTCCCTCCCTCCCTCCCTCCCTTTCTCTCTGTATGTCTCTCTCTCTCTCTCTCTCTCTCTTTCTCTCTCTGTCTCTGTGCGTACGATATTGGCTCAGCCTTCGTTGCAGTGGTCGCGGGTTCAAATCTGACCCGTAGACCTTTACTGCAGGTCATCCCCCCCTCTCTCTCTCAAAAAAATAACCTAATAAAACAATACCAGTATCAAATCGGCCCCATCCCTAATCTACACCCTGTTAACCAGCCAGTGTTTTCCTCCCCTTACCCACAATGCTTTGCTCTTACCTGTTTTCTGGCCTTAACGACTCTAGACCGCGGCCGTTGATTTAGTGGCGGGCGGCCGGTTGAGCGGGCGGGGAGGGGGAATGGCCCGGCAGTATTTCAACCCCCCGCCAGCAGAAAATGGATATAATCTCAACATTAACTCCATTAATAGTAGCAGGAGTTGAATTAAGAAAGCCGTAAAGCATGCACACTGCAGGATGAATTACTACCTGCCCAACCCCTCTCCCTCCCTCCCCTCATCTGCCCAACCCCCCAGATACACACACACACGCTAGACGCACACACACAAACACACACATACACACACACAAACACACACACACACACAAACATACACACACACACACACACACACACGCTCTGTATTTCTCTCAACTGTCCCTTTCATTATCTTTATCCATACCTTTGCGTTGTGTTTTAAAAAATATATATATTTAAGGTTAGACAATGCAAGTGAATGGGGTAACACTTTCATCATGGTACTTTGACTCTAGATTACTTACATTAAAAAAAATAAAAAAGTTATATAATCATTTTTTCTTTATAAGTTGAGATTTTTGGTTGAGAGTTCTGAAGAAAACAAAACACTTGTTGATTCATATGAAAGAAGACATGTTATGGATGTTATGAAATATACAACATCTCAAAATTAACCAGTGCTTGAAAAAAAAATGATGTTTATGCTTGCATTGTCTAGCCTTAATAAGACATAATATAAGAATGTGTATGTAGACATGACTGGGCATTTGGTTGAGTTCCTTTAAGTGGTTCTTCCTATAACCTATTTCTTGCATAAATTCGTCCATACATTTTATAGCCTCCCCAATACGGTTGGACCATGAACCCCAAATAAGTATACTATGTTTGAGTGTGTACATCCACACACACACACACACACACACACACACACACACACACACGCGTGCGTGCACACACACACACACACACACACACACACACGCACACACACACACGCACACACACACACACAGGCGCTCATCTCCTTTAGTGCTTGCGTATCGATCACTACAGGATGTAAGTGACTGAGCAATAAAGTGAAGCAGCGCTCTGTCTTCTTCACTTCTCTCTCTCTTCCTCTCTATCTCTCTCTTCCTCTCTCTCTCTGTCTTCCTCTCTCTCTCCTTCTGTCTCTCTCCTCTCCCTCTCCCTCTCCCTCTCACTCTCTCTCTCTCTCTCCCTTTCTCTCTATCTTCCTCTCTCTCTCCCTCTCACTCTCGCTCTCTCCCTCCCTCTCTCTCTCTCTCTCTCTCTCTCTCTCTCTCTCTCTCTCTCTCTCTCCTTTTTCCACATTCTCTCCTCCATTCATCGGCTTTTATTCCCCGATTCATTCACTCACTCGTTACTTATCACATTGGTCATCTGCCCGTCGTCGCTGTTATTATCCTCACACACACACACACACACACACACACACATAGACAGAGACACACACACAAAGAGACACACACACACACACACACACATAGACAGAGACACACACACACACACACACATAGACAGAGACACACACACAATGGACACACACACACACACACTGACAGAGACACACACACACACACACACACACACACACACACACACACACACACACAGACAGACAGAGACACACACACAAGACACACACACACACACACACACACACACACACACACACATAGACAGAGACACACACACAAGACACATACACACACAAACACACACACACACACACATAGACAGAGAGACACACACACACACACACACAGAAAGAGACACAACCACATGCACAAACAGACACGGACACACACACACACACACATAGACAGAGAGACACACACACACACACACACACACACACACACACACACACACACACATAGAAAGAGACACAACCACATGCACAAACAGACACGGACACACACACACACACATAGACAGAGACTCGCTCGCACACACGCACCACCACACACACACACACACACAAATATACAGAGACACACACACACACACAAGACAGACAAACACAGACAGATACAGAGACACAACCCTACCTACACACACAAACACATGTTTTTTTTCATGCACTGGTGTATTCTGAGATTTCTGTCTGTTGATCTTCCATAACATGTCTTCTTTCATACTAGTAGAAATCAAAGGTCCAACATGTACATTCAGGTGTTTATTTGACTAAACCTTGTCTGTTTGCAACTGTATATTTCTCCTATACTTACCTATCTTTGACGACCATTATCTCAACATATTTATTTCTCAATACTCTGAACCAAAAATCTCAACTTCTAAAGCACCTACATCAACTAAACTTTCCATAATCATCCTTAGCGCTATTCTGAAGGTTATTCCGGTTAAAATAATTGAATAAATTTAACCCATTGATGACTATCGCAATCTAGGATGCATGTCCTTAATGCCTGAGGGTTTTCTGAAAAAATAGTAGGAATTGTCAAGTCTACCAAAACCTTAATATCTAAGCCTGTGTAGCACATAGAAACATGAAATAAAATACATTTAAAAGTTAAGGTTCACAGGTTTTATTTAAACATGCTCCCTTAGCGCTTACAAACCAACAAATATTTCTAAAAATCGTCAAAATGAGATGAATTAGAAAATGATTAAATATTGTTAATAAATAGATGCAATGTGTTGTGTGATTTTCGTAAGTAGTCTATAGTAGACCTTGATTCTGCGCACCAAACGCCACTAACTGTTCTGTCGCCGACACAGCCGGCGTATTTCTTTTATTATTTTGTTTTATTTTTTTATTTTTTTATTTTTTTGATTGACATGATTTTTGGCAAACCACACAACTTTTGGGTGGTCACGTGGTCTTAAAAAATCAACAAAACCCACCTCATGTGTATTTGAACCAATGACAGTGCATTCTATGCTGGGAATGCCATGAAAATTAGATAAAGTAATAATGCTGCGCGACGCAGCATCAGGCAGGAGAGCCAATGTGGCATCGCGCAGCAGCCGTCATCAATGGGTTAACCCAACATCTAGGTTTTTTGGTTGTTAACCCATTGATGACGGCTGCTGCGCGATGCCACATTGGCTCTCCTGCCTGATGCTGCGTCGCGCAGCATTATTACTTTATCTAATTTTCATGGCATTCCCAGCATAGAATGCACTGTCATTGGTTCAAATACACATGAGGTGGGTTTTGTTGATTTTTTTAAGACCACGTGACCACCCAAAAGTTGTGTGGTTTGCCAAAAATCATGTCAATCAAAAAAATAAAAAATAAAAAAATAAAACAAAATAATTAAAAAAATACGCCAGCTATGTCGGCGACAGAACAGTTAGTGGCGTTTGGTGCGCAGAATCAAGGGCTCCTATAGACTACTGACGAAAATCACACAACACATTGCATCTATTTATTAACAATATTTAATAATTTCTAATTCATCTCATTTTGACGATTTTTAGAAATATTTGTTGGTTTGTAAGCGCTAAGGGAGCATGTTTAAATAAAACCTGTGAACCTTAACTTTTAAATGTATTTTATTTCATGTTTCTATGTGCTACACAGGCTTAGATATTAGACTTGACAATTCCTACTATTTTTTCAGAAAACCCTCAGGCATTAAGGACATGCATCCTAGATTGCCATAGGCATCAATGGGTTAAAGATATACAAATGTACGCATAAGCAGTAAGGGGTGGGAATCTCTTGGCACCTCACGATTCGATTCCGATTCAGAGGTCAACGATTCGATTCAAAATCGATTCTCGATGCAAATTTTTTTTTATGTACAAACCCATGTGTGATTTTCAAAAATATATTTATATACACATCTGAGTTTGCTACTCAGTTTGCTAATCACTTCCTTTGCTAATCACAAACTTTTTTCTTATCTGATTCGGAATCGTTCGAGAGAGAATCGCGATGCATCGGAGAATCGATTATTTTTCCCACCCCTAATGAGTCGTTAGGTATTGCCAAATTTGAATAGTACATTTCAAAGCTAAACATCTTCCCCTATTCAAGCTGCATTGTCTCTCTTTAAGTTGGATTCCGATGAGATTCTTGATGTGTAACCCTTCGCACTTTGCTTTCCGGTAATTGCTTGTAGAACCCAGTAGTGCTCACTGTTGAAATTAGTGCGATGACTGTTTTTTTTTGCTGTGCTCTGTTTCAAGGGTAACTGTTTCCCCAATATCAGCTTACTAATGCTGGGCTTGCAGACAAATAGACAAGGGCAGCATTACTCGGAGCAGTGGCGCGACCCTCCAAATTCTCCCCCCGTCATTAAAACAAAAGTCAGTTCATTTATCAACGTGGTCTGTAGTGCTGAATCGCGCTCTCTTGTTATCTGTGTGCATCGCATGGTCAGAGCAGTGCACGGACACACACACACGCACACGAACGAACAAATGCACACACACACACACAGAAATTCACATGCACACACAGACACATGCGTGCAAATTCACATGCGCGCACACACACTCACACTCAGACTAACACACACACACACACACACACACACAAAAACTAACACACACACACACACACACAGACAGTGTGAATATCTC
>OX442357.1:803547-833547 GCA_949357725.1 Hyperoplus immaculatus | reverse complement strand
CTCTCTCTCCCATGTCCCTCTCTCTCCCATGTCCCTCTCTCTCCTATGTCCCTCTCTCTCCTATGTCCCTCTCTCTCCCATGTCCCTCTCTCTCCCATGTCCCTCTCTCTCTCTATGTCCCTCTCTCTCCCATGTCCCTCTCTCTCCCAGGTCCTTCCTCCAGTCTCGTCTGCGTCCTGACAGCCAGGCCAGCAGCATGTGTTGGATCAGAGGTTCACTGTTCAGAGTGTCTGCCAATAAACTGTCCCGCACGCCAGCCTCCAACATGACAATCAACAGGACAGGTACAGGTCTGTCTGTCTGTCTGCCTGTCTGTCTGTCTGTCTGTCTGTCTGCCTGTCGGTGTGGGTGTGTGTGTCTGTGTGTCTGTGTGTCTGTGTGTCTCGTCCTCAGCCAATAAAATGTCCCGCACTCCAGGCTCTAATATGACCATCAACAGGACAGGTACAGGTCTGTGTGTGTGTGTGTGTGTGTGTGTGTGTGTGTGTCTGTCTCTGTGTTAGCGTGTCTGTGTGTTAGCGTGTGTGTTAAGGTTAAGGTAACTTTATTTGTACCCGAGGGTAGATTTGGTTGCAGTTAAAAATAATTGGCTTCTTACACACACACACGCAGACAACATTAACAACATTGACAGACAGTGACATAAAAGTGACAACAGTGGACAGACATAGGAACATGGATTAAAAGCTAACAAAAAGGTATTACTATCAAAAGATAAATAAATACTGTGTGTGTGTGTGTGTGTGTCTGCGTCTGCTTGCGTGTGTGTCTGCGTCTGCTTGCGTGTGTGTACCCTGGGGTGATAAACCAGTGTTTATTCATGTTAGTGGCCCGGGCTTCTTCTATAACAGACTTACGGAGCTCGGCTGGATTGTCCATCTGAAATAATAACATTGTGATCCGTCAGTGGAGGGGGGAGGGTCCCAAGAACTACACTGTGTAGATTAAAGCCCTGATCGCCCTCTCTACACACACACACACACACACACACACACACACACACACACACACACACACACACACACACACACACACACACACACACACACACACACACACACACACATATTCTGTGGCAACTACTTCACACACACCTGCAGGAGAAATTGAAGAGCTCCGGTAAGTTCAACTCGTGACCTGAATCGCAACAAAAAACACATTCCAACATCCAGCATGAAAAAAAACCTACCCTGTGTTCCAGTCCCCATACTTCTCTGCTATTTAGTATGGTAGGAAAAAGACGTTGGATGTCCCAATACATATGGTCAGATAGAGCATGCTTAATAATACCTGCCTGAGATTTTAGTGTAGAAATCAGTAGCTTTTTGGGGGCGATTCTGACCCACAATCCACTGCAAACTGTTAGTTATAACAGTGACGGAGCCTTTTGAGTGAAAACAACCAGCGATGAGACGGATATACAAGCAAGAGGCAAGATCAAGGCGCCATGTTGCGATGAAATAAATAAGTAAAAGTATGTCCCAATTATATCATATACTGCACGCTAACTAGATATAATTTCAGATCTGTTTAGTATGTAGAATAGAAAAAAAAAAGAAAGAGTATGCGATTTGGAACGATATGGGGACTGGAACACACTCTCAGCCCTCAGGTCTCTTCACAGCATGAGTTGTGATTTCACATTTGTTCTTGGTCCGTTGCCCACTGCCTGTAACTCTACTGCTGCACACACACACACACACACACACACACACACACACACACACACACACACACACACACACACACACACACACCGTTGCCCACTGCCTGTAATTCTGCCGCTGTTTAAATCACTGTCCGGGCGATCAACTCGACGAGAGCCAAAAAAAGTTCCAAAATTAGAGTTCCGAATGACATCAACTGTCATCTGTAAACGCAATCTCCTCCACTAATCTTTCTCTTCTCCCCACTGCTGTCATGGCCTCCAACAGCCCCACACACACACACACACACACACACACACACACACACACACATACACACACACACACACACACACACACACACACACACATACACACACACACACAGGAAGACACACACACATGAAGACACACACACACACACACACATACACATGCACACACACATGCACACACACACACACACACACATACACACAGGAAGACACACACACGTGAAGACACACACACACACACACACATACACATGCACACACACAGTCACACACACACACACACAGTCACACATGCACACACACAGTCACACACACACACACACACATTCACACACACGCCCTCTTTTACACAGTGCATTGGGTACATAGTGTTTATGATGGTCTCAGACGTCACGTTTAGCTTCGGCACCAATGTGTCAAACCAACCGCAGTATTTATAACCGCCACATATCGGGTTGTTATTGCATCTGGCTTTACAATCACACACACACACACACACACACACACACACACACACACACACACACACACACACACACACACACACACACACACACACACACACACAGCTTTAGTTCTGTTCTATTTAATGTGTGTATAATTGTAATTATATGTAATTATAATTTTCAATTTGCGAAAAAATAATCCAGTGTTAATACGCAGCCTAGGCTCTGTAAACGGCCATGTTGCTATAGCTACATTTTCTATATTTTTAATTTGACTAAAAAGTGTAGTCAGTGATTCTGGAGAACGCTTGTTGTCAAAAAATTTTGGGCCAAAATCAGTAAATATCTCCTCACGATCTGCTACCTGTCTGTACTGTGTGTGTGCGCTTAAAAAAAAGTAATCCAGTGTCAATACATACACAGCGTAGGCTCTGTAAACATGTCATGTTGCTAGGCTATGGTGCCCCCCGCCCCTCCTCCCTCCTCCAACCCCCCCTTCGTTTACATATCCATTTACAGAGCCTAGGCTGCTTCTCAACTTTCAAATATGTATGTCAAATCATCTCAAAACATGAGTCAGTTTGCAGTCAGGGGGAGTTAATGCATTATGTGAATGGCTCTGGGATTACTGTATTAACGTATCAGAGGTGGCGGTAACATAGAAGTATAACACGCCTCAAAGTAGAGAAAAACACAGACAGCTGCAAGATTAGTGTAAGTTAAGCTACGAATGCTTGTGTATACACTTCACATACTTAACTTTATACTGCCATCTTCTCCGTGCACACACACACACACACACTCACACGTACAGACACACACACACACACACACACACACACACACACACACACCACACACACACACACATACAGACACACGTTCATACAGACATACACACACACGTACATACAGACACACACACACACACACACACACACACACACACACACATACACGTTCATACAGGCACACACACACACAAACACACACACATACACACGTACATACACACAAGCACAAGCACACACACACACACATTAATCTTAAAATAAACGTGAGTGTGCTAGTAACTGCGCTCTGATTTCGTAAAGCAGTAATCAGGACATTTATAAGGTCCGTCTGTGGTTGTGTTTTAATGGAGGGATTTTAATGAGTTTAAAGTAATCTCTATATACTATCAACACCTCAATAAACAGGGATTTGATAATGTGATCCAAGAAGACTGATGATCATATGCAGCTCTGGAGAAAATGAAGAGACCAGTCTGGATTTTTCTTCAATCTTCATCCCTACATTACTTATTGAAAATGATCTAAATGACAAGTTTTTGGGGGGGAACTTAGTAGAAATGTTGTCAGTAGTTTATAGAATAAAACCAAAATGTTCATTCTTCTCAAACGGATGCCTTTGAATAGTAAAACGAGAGACACTGAACATTTGGAGTGGTCTCTTCCTTTTTTCCAGAGCTGTATTATGGTGAACCATTGCCACCCCAATAACTTTATATTCATTAAACTAGTATTTATTATCCACGTACACATTTCCATAAATAAAAACAAGCACCAAATATGTTTAGCTAAGGGTGTAAGGGCAGGGTGTCATATTGTTTCATATTATATCATGTTGTGTCATATTGTACCATACTGTATCGTATTGTATGGACTGTAAAGCCCATTGAGACGAATGCTATTTGTGATTTTGGGCTATACAAATAAAACTGATTTGATTTGATTTGATTTAGCCTCAACTCTACCAATGCATTGTTTTGCATGTTAAGCACACTATTATGGGCAAGTGCCTCTCCATAACTTTAACTTTAAACTATTATTTGATATCCATGCGCAATTTTGATTCATTAAAACAAGGACCCAATAATGAAAGTAACTTATATTAATAAATAGAAATTAATACATCAAGTATGGTATCCTTTGAAATCCTGTCAGACACCATGAAACTGTGGCTCAGGTGGTAGAGCGGGTCGGCCAATGATCAAAGGGTTGGTGGTTCAATCCCCGCCCTGCCACTTGTGTCATGGTTGTTGTATCCTTGGGCAAGACACTTCACCCACCTTGCCTCGTGTGAATGTAGATCAGGGGTGGCCAACCCGCGGCTCGCGAGCCGCATGCGGCTCTTTGCCCAGCTTCGTGCGGCTCTTCAGTTCATATCAAATTATGTGATTATCATTTATTTTTTATTTATTTTTTTTTTAACTTTTTTTTTGTGTGGGCCTATGTGTGTGCATGTTCGCAAACGTTTCATGCGGCTCTTACGTTCGTTTTACATGTTGTCTATTATTTAATTTTTTATTTTATTAATGTGTATGTGTATGCCTGTTAACAAATGTTTAATTGAGGACGCAACATAACGTTCGCAAACGTTTGGTGCGGACGCAACATAAAACTGCCCGCTCAGCTTGGAGGGAGGTTTTCCGTGAGTAAACTATTTGTGTCAATTTCGCTCCGAAACAGAGTGGGAGAGTTTATATTTTTTGTTGAACGTTATGCCAAGCCATTCTGCCTATATGCCAGGCGTCATTAGCGCATTTCAAGGCTTCAAATCTTCAGCGTCACTTCAGCTCACTCCATGCTAAAAGTAAGTCCCACAAAGCAACATGCATAGTAAGAGAAAAACGCTATTTTAAATTGTTATATTTTTGTTTGTGGACTTGGTTGAACTGAGAGTTTGTGTGTGAGGCAGTGCACACAATGTTCATTGTTGAAAATGACTGGCCTGTCGTCTTAGTACTGGAGGAGTCCAGTCCTGTCATTATCACAGGGGCGGCCTTAACGATCTGGGGGCCCGTTTCAAGTCCTAGTGTAGGGCCCCCTGTTTTTTTTTTATTTTTTGTTTTTTTTAATAAATAATGCTTGTGCATGCATGTGCAAGCTCCCCGTGAAAATAAAAACGTCCCCCCCCCTGAAATCTTACTGGCCACCCCAATGCCCCCCCCCCAGTTCAAATGTTATTTTTTATTTTCATTTTATTTTTTTAATTACATTTTTTTCCTGATATGTATCCTAGTTCAGAGATGATATGTATTTTTTTTTCTTTCTTAACTTTTTTTGATAGGTAGTTGCCAAGTTCATCACACAAACACTCCAATCCACTGATATGAGATCAGTTTGCAATTTTCAAGTACTGAATTAATGGTAGGACTGCGGCCACTAGAACTGGTCTCTGGTCAGCAAAGGTCTTGAAAACAGCATAAGTGTGCTTGTGACATGCGTGCCACCCATGCATGTGTATAGACACGTGTCCCAGCAGATTTTTGAAATCTGAATAAAAAAATTAAAGTTTGTAGTTAGCGAGTGTAACATGTTCTTAGCAAGGGCAGACTTTCATAAATAAAGGTTTATTTTTTTAGCAAGATATTTGGTCAAAAGCTAGTGGTCATCCGTCCCTCTGTCCAGTTGTTAGGCATCTGGCTGCTAGCAAGTTATGTTGTCTTGCTAATTTTACTATTCATCTGAGCTGAAATAAATATTGACTTTTTCCTTTATTATCTTCGCGAGAATGCACCAGAATGCTTAGATTACATGTTAAAAACACAAAAAAATCTTCTGGGGGGGGATGCCCCCAGACCCCCCTTCAGGGGTTTAGTTTTCCGACAAACAATGGATACTAACATGATTTGGGCATTTGGGATTATAAATCATCTTTGAATTGGTCTTACAGCATATCACATGCTATTCATTCAAGGGTGCGATGGCCACCCCACTCTAACTCTGTGGCCCACCTTGGCCACCCCCAGTCAAAATTTCCTGGAATCGCCACTGTGTGTACCCGTGTGTACGATGTGGCTCTTTGCAGTAACACAGTAAAAAATGTGGCTCTTTGTCTCTGACTGGTTGGCCACCCCTGATGTAGATAGTTAGCCTGCTATCGGTGTATGAATGTGTGTGTGAATGGTAACGTGGGAAAGGGAAACAGGTCTCCCTTGCAAAAGAGTCTCTGGTCTCAATGGGATTTACCTGTAGAAATAGAGGTTTAACTTTCTTTCTTTTTTAAACCTATGGAGGTGTATTGCATTCACAAGAGAAAAAGAATAGGCACCTTTTCATTATGTATTTGTGCCAGCATGCCTTTTAAATTAAATCTAATTTCCCTTTTCCCCTCCTTCTTCAGGACGGTCCTACAGCCCGGCTCACGGCTCAACCTTCAGTCCTGGTTACAGCCGACCCTACACTACTCGTCATCATGCCAGGTGAGTTAATTCACCAACAACCTGTGAACATGTCCAACTTCCAACCTTTAAAGCTACAGTGCGTAACTTTTACAGATAAACGAATGTCGGTTACATTCAAAGCCATCGCCAAATGAGATGACACAAAGTTGATTAAGCCTATCAGCTCCACAAAACTCTCTCTGTATTTCTCAGTATGGCAGCGTTTACAAACTGTCGCTCCCCACACTGACACTGGTGCAGGAGCTCAAGAAAAATCCCCAAGGAGAGCCCAAGAAATGTTTCAGTTGTTGATTCTACTGCTAAGAAAAAAACCTGGACGTACAGCAGAAGGTATAAAATCCATGTGCCATCACTGAAGGCTTTACCTCATGTAAATGCACCGACAGTGTTGTTGTTATTACTCAGAATTCCTCACGGGCGACAGAAGTTACGCACTAAAGCTTTAAAGGTTCAATCATATATTTGTGTGTAGCCCTCTTGCTGGCTCTCTTCACACAACAGCACCATCATGAAATCTAATCCCGGCAACATTTTACCATTTTACCCCCCCCCTCACACACACACACACTCCGCTAATATTAACTGCCTTTCATCGCCGTCAACCAAGGACGGCAAACGCCAGAAGTAAATGTGTTAAAATTAAAATTAGCATTTGGCGGATACATTAGCTCCCGACAGGAGAAGTAGGGGCTTTAATCCTGATTTGATTTCTCCTCTTGAGTTACTACCAGCACACACACGCCTTTTATTGACTTGTGGACGAGATACCCAAACTGTAAGACTAGTGGTGTCTGCTATTACATCTACAGTGCACCACCATCTCTACCATTGTGTCCTTGAGCAAGACACTTCACCCCAAAACTGCTCCAGGGGCGCTGTACTATGGCTGACCCTGCGCTCTGACCCCCTCTGGAGTGTGGGAACTTGAGAGGGGGTGTTAGAAAAGACGAATTTAAATGTGCCCTTTGTACATTTGACTAAATTGACTTACTTTTGTGCTTTTGTCTCTCTGTCTGTGTGTGTGTCTGTCTGCCTGCCTGTATGCCTGTCCATATGTGTCTGTCTGTCTATGTTTGTGTGTGTGTCTGTCCGTCTTTTGTGTGTGTGTGTGTGTGTGTGTGTGTGTGTGTGTGTGTCTGTCCATCTGTGTCTGTCTGTCTGTGTGTATTTGTGAATGTATGTGTGTGTGGTTGTCTGTCTGTCTGTCTGTGTGTGTGTATTACTGTGTATGTGTTTTGGTTCGTCTGTGTGTGCATCTGTCCGTCTTTCGTGTGTGTGTCTGTCTGTCTGTCTGTCTGTCTGTTTGTCTGTCTGTCTGTCTGTCTGTGTGTGTGTAGCCGTGCGGTCCAGCGGAGTCTTGCTATCATCCGACTAGCTCACGCTAAGAAGGAGCAGCCCAAGCCCAAGCAGTACTGTATGTACTACAACCGCTTTGGGAAGTGTAACCGCGGAAACAGCTGCCCATTCATACATGACCCGGACAAGGTGGCAGTCTGCACAAGGTAACACACACAGACAGACAGACAGAGACAGACACAGAGACAGACAGACAGACAGAGACACACAGAGACAGACAGCGACACACACAGACACACAGACAGAGACACACACAGACAGACAGACACACACACAGACAGACAGACACACACACACACAGAGACTCACTCACTCACACTCCAAAACAGCACTTTTTTATTTTATCTTTTTACAATATATCTGTTTGATTTTACATATTAAATGCAAACATGCAGTGTGTGTTATCTTTGTTATTCTGTACATTTTAAAACATGTATAATATCATAATACAACTTAAAACCTAAATAAAAACCTAACAACCTTTGTGTGCAGGTTCCTGAGAGGGACGTGCAAGAAGGCAGACGGGACGTGTCCATTTTCACATAAGGTGGCCAAGGAGAAGGTAACACACACACACACACACACACACACACACACACACACACACACACACACACACACACACACACACGGCCTACATTATGGACAACATGGTGTTTTATGGGTTTTGGTTTGCAAAGGCCAGAGTGTAATACAGTGTGTCCTGTGGTATAACATGACAAACTTTAGCTACAGTGTGTCTGGATCATGTTTGCGCACTTTGCCAGACTCCAGTTTCCATGACACGTGTGTGTGTGTGTGTGTGTGTGTGTGTGTGTGTGTGTGATGTAGACTTTAACCTGATGAAGGGAAAGGCTAATGGCTAAATGAGCCGTTTAAAGGTTAGGGTTTGTGACACCATTTATAGCCTGGCACCGCCCACCTACCTACTTCCGCTCAATTTTCATTTCCCTTCAGTAGTCAGTCTGGGCCTTTGGTATATTAGCGGATTTTAAGCTGTAGATTTCTGCCGGTCCAATCAGCGAACAGAGGGAGTGGCTCAAAACAATGACGTAGAGGTCGTGCGCCAGTTTCAGTTGTAGTCAGAAGCCGGCGCATGACATACGCCACGACCAAACGGTACGCGATTTGGTTGGCAGATCCAGAGTGGCACTGGGCAGATCCAATAGTTTTAAACTTCAACAGACACCCCGCCTTCAAGTGAGTGAACGTTTGTCAATTGAGCGATTCCAGACCTTCTGTACAAATTAAATGAAGTACGATGGTCTGGCAGGACCAGGCTAGCAGCATTTTGTGACTGCAGATGGAAATTAGCAAACTGCTATAATCTGGCACAAAGCATCTGTTCTCTGTTAGATGAATGTTATTTTGTACCTGGTCCCTGACAAATAAACTCAACTAAACTGAAGGGGGAGGGGTCACCTCTTCATTATACATCAGCACCGTGCATATGGACGTGCATTGCTTTCTCCTACAGTACGTCTTTGTGAATGTGTGTTAATGTGTGTGTGCTTTTTAGTTTTTTTCTTTCTAATGTGAGAATGTTGCACAGGTTTCTTGCTCTGTTGATAGAAATCATGATATGTAGTCAGTGAATTGACTGAATTTTTTAATCAATATAAAAAAAAACTCCCCTCTCTGACCCATTTCATCTCTGTCTCTGTCATAACAAAGCCCTAAAAATGCAAAGAGAAATTATCTTTAAAAAATTAGAATATGTGTTCACGTGAACTGTAAATGTGCTTCCCCCTAAAGGTGTTCTAATGTTGAGTTATCAAAGCCCGAACTCTGCTTCAGCACACCAAAGATTGTGTCACCTGGCAGCTGTCTCCAAAGGCAGCTGGTGTGTGTGTGTGTGTGTGTGTGTGTGTGTGTGTGTGTGTGTGTGTGTGTGTGTGTGTGTGTGTGTGTGTGTGTGTGTGTGTGTGTGTGTGTGTGTGCCTTTACTGTTTCAGTAAATACTCCTGCCTGTCTAGGTAGGGGAAAGTATAGCCTCTCAAAAAGGGAAAGTTTTTTTTTTTTTTCCCTTGCGACAAACAACCCCACAACAGGTGCCCTGCCTCACCCTCCACACACACACACACACACACACAATGCCGTGCACCTGTGTTGGTTGTCACCCTGCTGCCTGTGGGTGCTGAGAGCCCAGCTGTCTGTTTGTAATGCCCCCCCCCTCTCATCCCCTTAAACCTTTGGCCCATCCCTACACAGGATAGTCCCACTCTTATTATTATACTCGGACCCTTTAAACAGGTCTGTATGGGGGGTGTCCACCCCGTCCAGGGATAGGGCTGCATTCAAGTGCTCCTCAGATAATCGGAGTTTCAAAACTAGGAAGACGTTTTTCCAACTTCATTGTGTTCACAAGTCGTAATGTTACAAAATCAACAACAAACAACATGGATGCCACTCTCTGTGGACCGTCACTGCTTTGAGAGGTTCAAATCAAATCAATGTCGATAGCTTTGTTCAGTATTTTAGTGGCAACAAAGAGACAGATGATACATTACTTTTGACCGCCAAGTTGTGACACATAGGACATCAAGTCAGCAAGTCGGGCACCAACACTTTTCCAGACTTTTCTGAGTTGTTTATTTTCAAAATTCTAAATTCTAAAAACGTTGTCTAGCACAGTGACAGCACATTACTCAAACAACAGAAGACATAGGACTCACATGACGGTTCAATACAAAAGTGAATGTATGTCTGTTAGGCACACCTACTAGTAGTGTCTATTTGGCCTTGTTTAAAGTACATATTTCAGATTTTTTTTTTATTTTTTTTTTTTTTTTTTTTTTAACTTTATTTATACAGGTAAATCCCATTGAGACCAGAGACTGTTTTTCAAGGGAGACCTGTTCCCATTCACACGTTACCATTCACACACACATTCATACACTGAGAGCAGGCTGACTATCCACATTCACAGACTTGAGCAGATGTGCATTTTCAAACTCGGAAACTTGTTTTTCCCGATGAATCTGACACCACTTGAATGCAGCATATGTAACCGGCAACCTGATCTGGGCTCTAGTGTGGAAGAGTGCTGTAACCCACCCTGCTCACCCCACTACCACAAATACCTCGAAACCAGAAACCCCCTCCTCAACTGACTGGCATTAACACACACACACACTGGCACACACACACTGGCACACCCGGGGCTGTGCAACACATCCCAAAGCACATAAACACATCATGAGAGCTGGACGAGTTGCAGCCTGGATAAATATTTCTGTAGCAGTTAATTAGGTAGAACGGATCCCAATATACACACACACACACACACACACACACACACATCCCTTAACCCCCCTGTGAGGTATATTTAGCCTGGCCTTCCCACCAGGCTTGCCCACTCACTCACTCACTCACATTCAAACAGTAGATCTCTCCACACACACACACACACACACACACACACAAGCACACGCTGTCAAAATACACATTCACTGTCATTTGGACACTGTCAACTGCAATTAGGGTCTTTTAGCTGTTAGCAGTGACAGATTGCTTAGCACGTTGGGCATGTTAACCAGACAATGATGGTGCTGTAGTTTGAACACTGCAAGTATGTTTAAATGAGGGTCACCCCCTCAATTGATCTCTCGAGTATGAATAATAATTAAACCTGTAGTGTGTAGAATTTTGGGTTTTATTTCCTAGCAGATTTTGTAGAAAGTAATTATAATATCCATAAGTACATTTCATTTAGTGCATAATAGCTGAAAAAAATGTTTTGAATTATTTTTTTTTCTCTTAGAAAGGGTCTCATATATGTCCAAATTTCTGCATATCTTGGACCAAGGCCTAGTGCCGCCATCTTGAAAGTGTCATAGTTGGAATGTCATCAGGTGCATTGTTTAAAATTTAGAATTGTTCTTGTCCTTGAAGGCCACTGTAGCTTCTGTTATTATTCTAAAGGGGTGGGGTTACCCAGGGAGCGCTGCATTCTAGAACTTTGTAGAACTTTCTTGATGATGTCATATTACACACTGCACCTTTAAAATGGAAATGAAATATAATCGGATGTATTATTGGCTGTCTGTATTGTAGTCTACATAGTATTTACATTTTATAAGTGTTGATGTAGACATTTGTAAGGGGGGAAAAACCTAAATCATACTAGCTATGTTTTGATCCACTTTACAATTGAATTATCTGAAATTATCTAAATTCTCAGACAATGATAGTGGTGTGGATTGAACACTACAAGTCGTTTTAAACACTCATATAATCGGGTGTATTCTAGACTGTCTGTATTGTTGTTTTACTTATTAACATTTTATTAGTGATGGTCTAGAATTTGCTTGCGGGCCAAATAATATAACCCTAGCTGTATTTCGATCCACTTTTTCGATCGAATCATCTGAAATTATCTATAATCTCGAAGAACGTAAATGCCACATGACAACAGTGGCGGTCATTTATAATTATAATTTATTCGGGACATAATGCCTCTATCAGCGTTTATAACTTAAAGGGACACTGTGTAACATTTTAAGTAATGTATTAGCTAAAATCAATATCCTCATTCATAAATATGTCCTCATTGGTGTAAAATCACCTCTGCCAATAATCTGAATTATCCTCCTGAGCGGAGAATTACAAATATTAATATTACATTTTGTACATTGAGCAGGCAAGTCTTATGGAGGCATCCATGTTGGTTGGAATGTCATCAGGTGCATTGTTTGGAATTTAGAATTGTTCTTGTCCTTGAAGGCCACTGTAGCTTCTGTTATTATTCGAAAGGGTTGGGGTTACTCAGGGAGCGTTGCATTCTAGAACTTTGTAGAACTTTCTTGATGATGTCATATTACACACTGCACCTTTAAACCTTTTACTGAGTAAGAAAAACAATCTGATGAGATCCTACGTACAAACTCTGTGACAATATTTATGAAATTAGATTAAATTTTACTATTTCCATAATGCATTTTTTTTATTCCATATTACTTGAAGGAATACTTCACACATACGGAACCGGTGTTCTATCATTATAAAATCACTATTATGATATAATGAATGAGGTTTTTCTTCCTTCAGTCTTCCCTTGGTCTAGCTGTCCTTTTAATCCTAACCGTACATTTTTACTAGTGTGATGTCACACATGGGAAAATGTAGGGTTAGACAGTAAGACCATTAAACACTCTTTCTGCCTTTTCTCGGGCTCGGATGAACCGATTTCAAACATTTATACTGCATAGGATCTCAGAGTTCAATACACCTTCATATTTCCACCGGTGAAGTAGGTCTTTAATTTGCATAAAAACTTGAGGATAAAAATACATAGTTATTGTATTTAACTGATATATTAATCCCGGCTTCTCAATGATAATAATACAATAACTTCACTATCATTAAATGGTAAATGGACTCCACTTATATAGCGCTTTTCCCTGGTTTTTCACAGACTCAAAGCCCTTTACATTGTATATTAACCCTAACAAGCCTTTTTATCGCCCCAATATTCTAAAATCTGCAGTTTTAATTAGATAACTTTGACTGTTTTTTTTTGCTATCAGAAGCAAATCTCTTCATAAATAGCTCAACTTTTATTATCCGACATCTTTTCAGGACGAGCGCCAGAGGAAAGTGAAAAATACTTGATTCAGTCAAAGTGAGATTGAAACCCCGAGATCAATTCAATCTCTTTTTTGGACATTTTGCCAATAATTTAGACGTTTTCTTTTGGGGAGTCCCGCAAAGTCTCGGCTTCAACAAGTCAGATTAATCGTTATATTATCACATAACAAAAATCAATGGTTTTCATATGTGGTCCATGTTTTAATGATGATTTTAAAGGTGCATTGTGTAACTTTGAGTGTGTCAGAGAAGTGAAACATTTTCTAAGGTAATGTTCTCATTACTGAATAAACAAACTTTCCTCACAGGAAAATGTAGATCCCTGGAACACTGTTTGAAGTTTAGAAAGCTTCCTGAAAAGTTACTGTTTCACTGTTGTTGTTGTTGTTGTTGTTGTTTACAGCAGCAGGGCCCACAGCTTGGTTTACAAACATATTCTAGTCTTACATTTGGTTCCAGGTTCCTCAAAATAATTGTCTTTTGATTTATGATGATAGAATTATTCAATACTTAGAATTGCATGTAGAGGAAATATGTTTGTAAATTGACTGAAGGCTCTGCTAATGTAAACAGATGCCCCTCCCTTGAAGCTGCACAGTTGACCTTTAGTGGTTCAGTTAGTAGAATGTTGTAAATGTGACAGATGTTTTAACCTTGTATTTGTAAACTACTAAAAAAATAAATCTCGGTGGCGCCCTTAGCTCAGTTGGTAGGGCGTCCCCCCCCATGGGCCTCGGCCAGCAGCGGACCCGGATTCGATTCCAGCCCGCGGTCGTTCTCTGCATGTCACTCCCCTCTCTACCCCATTTCAGCTCTGTCTCTACACTATCAATAAAGCATAAAAATGCCAAAAAAAAATCTTAATTATTATTTTTTTAATTAAATAATAATAATAATTTTCTCCGTTGTGTTTCACCAGGCAGCATAAATTATTTGTGCATTCTAAAATTCTACCAGATCCATACATTTTACCACGTGTAATTTCTAAATACAAAATATTGGTGTTTTCATGATAACCTACATTTTCCAATCTCTCTCTCTCTCTCTATCTCTGTCCCTCTCCCTCCCTCCATCTCTCTCTCCCTCTCTCCCTCCCTCCCTCTCTCTCCTTCCTTCTCTACCTCCCCCTCCCTCCCTCTCTCTCTCCCTCCCTCCCTCTCTCTCTCTCTGCCTTTCTCTCTGACACTCCCTCTCTCCCTCCCTCTCTCCCTCCCTCCCTCTCCCTCCCTCCCTATCTCCCTCCCACCCTCCCTCCTTCTCTCCTTCCCTCTCCTTCTCTCTCTCTGACACTCCCTCTCTCTCTCCATCTCTCTCTCTCTCCCTCCATCTCTCTCTCTAGATGCCCGTGTGTTCTTACTTCCTGAGAGGAATCTGTAACAACAGTGAGTGTCACTACAGTCACGTCTATGTGTCCCGTAAAGCTGAGGTCTGTCAGGACTTTGTCAAAGGCTACTGTCCCGAGGGAGAGAAGGTACACACACACACACACACACACACACACACACACACACACACACATGCACGTACGCTCACAGACACGCACACACATGCACACACGCTCACAGACACACACAAACACACACACGCACACATACACACACATACACGTACTCACTCCCTATTTCAACTCTGTACTATCTAATAAAGCCTACTGTAAGTCTACTGTATCTCAATTCACTTACACAGGCCTGGGTCAGCCTGAATGGAGTAATTAAAAACAATAGCCGTCGGATTGGGCTACATATGCGTCTGATGCCTTAGGACTTTATTTAGCTCTGGTGTTGACGCCATTAACGCATCGTAAAGTTCTTTGTCTAAGCTGCGTTCTTCATCTGAGCGTATGATTATATTTTACAACATGTATACAGTTCAACTGAGGCTTAGGTAAACAAGTGGTTTGGTTACACACACACACACACACATACACATACATGCACGTGCACACTGACACAGACACACACACACAGAGGCAGGAACACACACACACACACACTGACACAGACACACACACAGACACAGGCACACACGCACACACTGACACAAACACACACACACAGCCGGGAAATGTGCACACACACACACACACACACACAGGAACACACACACACACACACACACACAGCCAGGCTTGTACACACACACACACACACACACACACAGCCAGGCTCGTACACACATACACACACACAGGCAGGAACAGCTGCGGGGGGTTGCCTTCCATAATGGCATAACTGTAGCGTATGAGTGACACATTGCAGGGTTGATGGGTAACAGAGAGCCAGCTACAGATGACTGCAGACACATACACACACACACACACACACACACACACACACACACACACACACACACACACACACACACACACACACACACACACACATAAACACACTGCCAGGGTTGGTACAAAACCTGGAAAGTTTGGAAATTGCTTGTTTATAAAGGTGCAATAGGTAGAATTGTTACAGAAGCTACGGTGGCCTTCAAGGACAAGAAGCTATAGTTACTAAAGATGGCATCATCCACCACTGCCTCAAGTCTTTCCACAATATCAAGTGATGAGGTGAAGATGTGTTTGGTTATTTATTCTATAGTACTTCTTCTTCTTCTTGGTCTTCCAACAGGTGCATTTCCCCAGGACGCCCACTATATATAAAAACATGTAAGGCCGTTAAGTTTGTCCGTTCTGTGCTGCTGTAGAAACATGGCGGTGCAACATGGCGGCCTCAGCGCCCCGCTCCTATGTAGATACAAAAGGCTCATTCTACGGAAAAGCATTTTTATTTCCAAGCTATTATATCCTAATGAAAGCATACTGATTAATATTATATTCCATTTCTACAAAGTCTGTTCTGAAAAATACCAATAAATTCTACACAGTGCACCTTTAATGTGCCCACGTCCACACACTCACTCACTCACTCACTCACTCACTCACTCACTCACTCACTCACTCACTCACTCACTCACCCACTCACTCACTCACTCACTCACTCACTCACTCACTCACCCACTCACTCACTCACTCACTCACTCACTCACTCACTCACTCACACTCTCTCTCTCTCTCTCTCACTCTCTCACACTCTCTCTCTCACTCACTCACTCACTCACTCACTCACACTCTCTCTCTCTCACTCGCTCACACACTCGCTCACACACTCACTCACACTCACTCGCTCACTCACACTCACACACACACACACACACACACACACACACACACCTCCCTTTGTCTCCTGCGGGTGTGAAACAGATGCTTCTTCACACTGTCAAAGCTCATTTGAATAACGCATGGGGAAATGAGGATATAGAAAACAAAAGGGATATTAATATTTATTCTATTAGCTGAAGTGCTTAGGTCTGTGATTTTCCCCCCGTGTCGAGTGTGTGTGTGTGTGTGTGTGTGTGTCTGTCTGTCTGTCTGTCTGTCTGTCGGGTGTGTGCCTGTGTGTGTTTGTTTGTGAGTGTGTCTACTTGTGTCTTTGTCTGAGCGTGTTTGTGTGTCTGTGTGTGTCTCTATGTCTGAGTGTGTAAGTGTGTGTGTCTGTGTCTGAGCGTGTGTGTGTGTTTGTGTTTTTGTCTATTGTGCCTCTGTTTGCGTGTGAGTGTCTCTTGTCTGTGTGTGTGTGTGTGTGTCTGTGTGTGTCTCTATGTCTGAGCGTGTGTGTGTGTGTGTGTGTCTGTGTGTGTCTCTATGTCTGAGCGTGTCTGTGTGTGTGTCTGTGTGTGTCTCTATGTCTGAGTGTGTGTGTGTATCTGTGTGTGTGTCTGTGTGTGTCTCTATGTCTGAGTGTGTGTGTGTGTGTATCTGTGTGTGTGTGTGTGTGTGTGTGTGTTCTGGTGGCTCTCTCGCTATGATGGATAGCAGGCAGTAATTATAGATGTGGAAACTGCTGAGGACGGCACTCTGGTCCAGGCAGACACACACCAGCGGCTCAGGGGTTAAGTCTGCTCCTCTCCTCATCCAAGGCTTTGTCTCTCTCTCACACACACACACACACACACACACACACACACACACACACACACACACACACAGAAACACACACACAGAAACACACACACAGAAACACACACGCAGAAACACACACACGAGAAAAACGATGCGCACACACGCTCAGACATAGACACACACACACACACACACACACACACACACACACACACACACGCAGAAACACGCTCAGACATTGAGACACACACAGACACACACACCCTCCACCACACACACACACACACACTCCTTCTCACACGGTGTCTGTGCCACCTCGAGGGAAGGGTAACGTTAGGATTTGTTTGATACAAGTGCAGCTATGTTCAGGTGCGTCTCTAAAAAATTTGAATATCAATGAAAAAATTCATTTTTTCCGTCAGCGATTCAGGAGAATGTGTGTTATCTTCTCATGATCTAAAAAAAAAATTAAAATTAAACAGTGTTAATACACAGCCTAGACTCTGTAAACTGGTATGTAGACAAGGTTTATGTAAACAAAGTGAGCCCACCATAGCTAGCAACATACCCGTTTACAGAGCCTAGGCTGTGATCTAACACTGGATTTTTTTGCAGCGCACACAGGTAGCGCACTGTAAGTAGATATTCACTGATTTTGACAACAAGCGTTCTCCAGAATCACTGACTCCACCTTTTAATGTTGTACCTGATACGTGTTTTGTATGCAAGTTTGTGTAGGCGAGAAATGCCCGGATGAGTACTAACTTCCCAGAAGATTTTGTGTATAGGTTACTTTTCCTACTCAACCGCCCCACAATGCATTGCGTCTTTTCAAAGGACACAGAAGGTTTTTTTTTTAATTCTTTATTGCTTCAATATACTTCAGTGTAAACTGTCCGACGAACCTCGCATACACAATGGGTGGTTAAGTAGACAGTATGTAGTATATACATGTTGAGCATGTAGGAGGGAGGGCTTTTCAAACACAGCCCTAGTTACAGTGTGAACTTACATTTTCTTAATAACACCGTCTCTATGTTAACACTGGAGCATTCTGAGCTCATGTATTCTTCTGTTTTACTCAGTGTACAGTTAGACACTTTGAGATGAGAGTCGGCTTAATGCCCAACATGTCTTTTTATTTCACTGTCTTTTCTATCTCCTACATTCCCTAATTCTCTCTCTCTCGCCCTCCCTCTCTCTCTCTCTGCCTCCCCCTCTCTCCCCCCTCTCTCTCCGTCTCCCTCTCTCTCTCTCCCTCCCCCTCTATCTATCTCTCTCTCTTCCCCCTCCCCCTCTCTCTCTCTACCTCTATCCCTCTCAACTCTCTCTCTTTTTGCTACTTTCTCTCACTCTCACACACAGTCACTCTCTCTCTCTCTCTCTCTTTTCTTCCTCCTCTCCTTCTCTGCGTCTGTCTGTATTGTGCTGACTGGTCCTGCTTTGGGGCCCAGCTCAGAGCTCTATTAGGCCCCAGAGACTTCCAGCTTTTCTTAAATCAAGTGGAAAAATGTTAACTTGGTGTGGAATAAAGATGTTCTGTCCACTTTAGCTGTTTTCAACCCATTTGCCAACAATCTTTCTCTCTCTCTCTTTCTTTCCCTCCCCCTCTCTCTCTTTCTTTCCCTCCCCCTCTCTCTCTTTCTTTCTCTCGCTCTCCCTCTCTCTATCTCTCTCTCTCGCTCCTTCTCTCCCGCTCCCTCTCTCTCTCCCTCTCTCTCCCTCCCTCTCTCTCCCACACTCTATCTCTCCCACTCTCCCTCTCTCTCCTCCCTCTCTCTCTCCCTCTCTCTCTCTCTCCATCCCTCTCTCTCCCTCTCTCTCTCCCTCTCCTCTCCTCTCTCTCTCTCCTCTCTCTCTCCCTCTCTCTCTCTCTCTCTCCTCCTGTCTTTTTATTAAAATGAGGATGTATGAAGCCTATGGAAGTGGACTCTTGTGAAGCTTTTACAGACCATTTCTCATATACTTTCTGTTTCTGACACTAAAAGTGCTGTGTGTGTGTGTGTGTGTGTGTGTGTGTGTGTGTGTGTGTGTGTGTGTGTGTGTGTGTGTGTGTGTGTGTGTGTGTGTGGCACAACTACATTAGAGTAAACATTTTAAGTTTGCGCATAGCAGTAGGTTTTGGATATAGTCATCTTGACAAAAAAAAGTGAAAGTGATAGATAAGCACTTTCTGCATTGCCTTCTTTGTTGAATGTGAGACTTTCCCTGCGTTCCAATCCCCATACTTCCCTACTATTCAGTATGCCAGAAAAAGATATAGGATGTCCCAAATACATGCAAGTCAATTGTAGTATGCTGAAAATACCTAGATGCCCCATTAACTCTAATTGCAATTTTGAGTATTCATCTTTATTCTTGACATTTCTCGTAAATAAATCCTCCTTATCTGATTTGTTTTTTCTCTCCTGTGACGCTAAAACTCTTCTGTACTTTAGTATGTAGTGTAGTAAAAAGACTAAAACTCTTCTGTACTTTAGTATGTAGTGTAGTAAAAAGACTAAAACTCTTCTGTGCTTTAGTATGTAGTGTAGTAAAAAGACTAAAACTCTTCTGTACTTTAGTATGTAGTGTAGTAAAAAGACTAAAACTCTTCTGTGCTTTAGTATGTAGTGTAGTAAAAAGACTAAAACTCTTCTGTGCTTTAGTATGTAGTGTAGTAAAAAGACTAAAACTCTTCTGTGCTTTAGTATGTAGTGTAGTAAAAAGACTAAAACTCTTCTGTGCTTTAGTATGTAGTGTAGTAACAAGAAAGAGTATGTGATTTGGAACGCAGGGAGTCTTATTTGCATTAATAAATAGAATAGTAACAATTAGAAATAAAACATTTCCACGCTACAATTACAACAACAAGTGTCTTTATCACATTAAAGCTGCAGTGTGTAGAATTTTGGGTTTTATTTCCTTGCAGATTTTGTAGAAAGTAATTATAATATCCATAAGTACATTTAATTTAGTGCATAATAGCTGAAAAAAATGTTTTTAATTATTTTTAGAAAGGGTCTCATATATGTCCATATTTCTGCATATTTTGGACCAAGGCCTAGTGCCGCCATCTTGAAAGTGTCATAGTTGGAATGTCATCAGGTGCATTGTTTAACATTTAGAATTGTTCTTGTCCTTGAAGGCCACTGTAGCTTCTGTTATTTTTCGAAAGGGTTGGGGTTTCCCAGGGAGCGTTGCATTCTAGAACTTTCTATAACTTTCTTGATGATGTCATATGACACACTGCACCTTTAAATTGAGTTCATTAATCGTCAGAAATCAGGATTGCAGTGTTAAAGGTTCAGTAAGTGGAATGGTTCTTTTAGCTAACTTCCTGTCAGTTACTGCAGTTAGCATTCCCCTCGCTCGTCCCTACGTCACCACATTAATGCACTGCGGTCTTCAAGCAGCAAGTTATCTAGCATCATCTCAGATCCATAAGTGTGATAAAACATGATAAAACCCATCAAAACAGACATTGGGAAAGATTTTTACCAGCTCCGCCATTGTAGGCGCATAAACATTCACCCATCTGTCGCTCTGGCGTGCACCGGCAGTGAGACGGGTGTCGGTTTGTAGCGTTCTCTCTTCTGATTGGATGCCAGTTTAGTGATCCCCGAAAAGTCGCAGCTGACTGAGAGATCGGCTTTATGAAACGCGCACACTATGTAAGTGATCACTGTATGAATAAAGAGCGATTCAACACTTATGTTAACTTAACTAAACTGCTTACTTCACCTTTAAAGGTCACATATTATGCTAAATGCACTTTATAAATGTGTTCTAACATATCCATGGGTCCACGGTGTGCCTAGAGACTGCCAAAATATTTTAAAAAATAACAATCTCTCCTTTTCTCACTCTCCCCCTTTCTGAAACCCCCACCCCTCCCCCCCAATATACTCCAGTCAGAATTCTCCTCGTTTCTGACCTCAAAAACTGGAAAGCCAGTAGCTTCCACTGTGCAGCCCACACCCCTATTTCTTATTGGTCCACGGCCCTGACAGACAGAGGGCGAGGCGTATCTGGCTTCGCTTCCGGACAGGGGGCAGGGGGAGCTCAAAGATTGTATATTTACGAGGGGAGCTGCAGCTCTTTTTAAAAAATAGGCCATTGTGAGATTAGCTGAACATCAGCATAGTACGATAAATTATCTGAAAGTTTTTTTCAGCAAACAATTAAAGACAAACGTATTAGGGACCACTAAGACCATATAATATGGTGTATAATAGAACCGAAAAGTGTATAGTATGGGAGCTTTAATATTGGGATTAATTTTGGAGCTATGATGGAAAATAGACAGAAAGTATTTCAGCGACAACCACTGATAGATATAGATGTGTTAGAGTGACGGGTGCAGCGGTGATGTCAGACTCCAGATATACGACTGACCACTGACAGCGGCAGGAGGGATGATTTGTAGAGAGAAACAAGATGTCCAAACCACAGTCCTACACACATAGAGAGAGACACACACACACACACACAGACACACATATAGAGAGACACGCATACGCACGCTGACACACACACACACACACACACACACACACACACACACACACACACACACACACACACACTCACTCACTCACTCACTCACTCACTCACTCACTCACTCACTCACTCACTCACTCACTCACTCACTCACTCACAGCCTGCACCCCAGAGTGAACATAATTAGCCCGTGTGACAGGTGGGGGGGATCGGATCTCCACCAATTTACACCCATATTACACTGTCACACACTTGGATGCTAAACATGCATGTGAACGCTCGCTGTACGCACAGGGTGACGCTAACTCTGACCCATTTACTCAACCTGCCTCTTAAACATCGCCTTGTTCAAAGTCACTTAAACCCCCTTTCCTCCCCATTCTGTTGCTCGGTTTCAACCTCAATAAGTTGTCCCGTCCAGTTGTCCCGTCCAGTTGCTGACATGTGATTGGCTGATTAGTTATATGTGTTGACAAGAAATGTAACCGCTGTACCTAATAAAGGGGTCGGTAAGTGTATATAAAAACAGGTGCATGGCTTGTAAACTTTATAGACTTATAAAAACGTTGTTGTCAATGACACAATCGCCAAAAAAAAAAATTGTAAAAAGGTGATATGCTGATAAATAAAAAGCCTGTATTGATTTGTGTACAGTGTGGACTGTTTAAAGGGTCAATTGAAGACTCACTTGTTTAGGCTTTAGGCATTTGGGTTTATGACTTCTGTCTTGAATATGTTGCCAATTTTATCTGTTGTGTTTTTAAATTTATTTTATTCTGAGATGTATGTTTTTACTATGTTTTTTATTTTCTATACACATTGTAAAGCACTTTGTGACCCCGTCTGTTATATCCGGTGGTGTAGTGGATAGATGCTTTACTGCATGTCATATCTCTCTCTCTCTCTCTCTCTCTCTCTCTCTCTCTCTATGTCTGTCTGTCTGTCTGTCTGTCTGTGTCTCCCCCCATTTCAACTCTGTACTGTCTAATAAAGCTTAAAAATGCCAAAAAAAATATTTAAAAAAAAAATATATATATATGTGCATTTTAAAGTGCTTGCTAAGTCCATGTTAGAGTCTGTTTACTTCATATTATAGTTTGACAAACATCTCAACATTGACCAGTGCTGCAGCGGACCCGGGTTCGATTCCAGCCCGCGGTCGTTCTCTGCATGTCACCCCCCTCTCTGCCCCATTTCACCTCTGTCTCCCTGTACTATCAATAAAGCATGAAATATGGCCAAAAAATATCTTAAAAAAAAAAAAAAAAAACATTGACCAGTGCTACCTGTGTGTTTGTATTCATACTCTATTTCTCTGTTCCACAGTGTAAGAAGAAACACACTCTGCTGTGCCCTGACTTCTCTCAGAGCGGCTCTTGTCCTACAGGACGGCGCTGTAAGCTGCAGCATCGCCACAGGGCCAAACGGACCAACACAGCCACCCCCCCGCCACCGGGCAAGAGAGGCAGGACCAGGGAGCCTGCTAAGAGGTCCGGGGGGTGCATTATACTGGGTTTACTCTACTTTTAAATTCATTTTCAAAGGGCGCCAGTAGTGTAGTGGTTATAGTCCCCCCCCCCCCCCCCATAGAGTCTCAGTCCTCTTCACAGCAGATCCGGGTTAGAATCCAGCCCGGGTCGTTGTCTGCATGTCATTCCCCTCTCTGACACATTTCATATCAGTCTCTCCACACTGTAGGTAAAGCAAGAAAAAATGGCAAAAAATTTAAAATTAAATTGTGAACCTGAAATTTAGAATAATGTGCCCCCTTTAATGTGTTCTCCTCTCTGTCCCAGGCCCTGTCTGTCTGTGGTAATCCCAGAAAGCAGTATGGATGTCCCAGGTGTGTCTCAGGCCGCCCCACACACCCCTCCCCCTGGCTCTCTGGCTCTGCCCTCCTTCATCTCTCTGTCCAGCTCTCCTGAAGAGACAGACGCGCCGGACACTCTGCCCAACCACAGCACACAGGTTAAAGGTACGCACACACATGGTCTGGGTTAACAGTTTAACCACTAACCGAAAAGAAGACTTTAGACCAATCATAACTAGCAGGTAAACGGTTAAAAAGAACTCATGGAAAACATGTCAAAACCACACATGCAAGTTCCAGTTAGCGATTATGGAGAACGCTTTTTGTCAAAATCAGTGAATATCTCCTCATGATCCCCCTACCTTTCTGTGCTGTGTGCACTGAAAAAACCCAGTGTTAATACACAGCCTAGTCTCTGTAAACTGGTATGTAAACAAAGAGGCCCACCGTAGCTTGCAACATGCCCGTTAAAAGTGCACACACAGAAGAGACACATGGCATACAGTATGTTTAAATTGATAGGAATTCAGTCTGGTAAATTACATCCAGGTAGTGTTAAAGGTAGACTGTCCTTTTAAAGGTCTAACTGGGCTTTACTTAGAGTTAAAGTGCTGACTGTCAGTTATATTGTCCGGGCCATGTTTTGTGTTAGGATCATGTTTGTAATGAAATCCAGGGGATCAACACACACACACACACACACACACACAAATACATATTCACACACACACACACACAAATACATACACACAGACACAAATACATATACACACGCATACACACAGACACACACATATACATACACACACAAACATACACACACACACACACACACACACACACACACAATTACATATTCACACACACACACACGCACACACACACACACACACACAACCCTGAGTTGATATGAATGGGGAGGAGAGGCTGGTCTAAGCTGCAGACAGATAATGATGATCAGAGCTTAATATGATGATGGTGCTTAGGGGAGGAGAGTTATAACCCGGGGAGCTGTACGAAAAGCATTGATTGTAATGTTCGCAAAAAAGTGCGTCTGTCTGTCTGTCTGTCTGTCTCTGTCTGTCTGTCTGTCTGTCTGTCTGTCTGTCTGTCTGTCTGTCTGTCTGTCTCTGTCTGTCTGTCTGTCTCTGTCTGTCTGTCTGTCTGTCTGTCTGTCTGTCTGTCTGTCTGTCTGTCTGTGTGACACATAAGCACTTTTTCCTTTTGTTATTAGGAGTATATATTACACACACTTTAAAAAGGTATTGGCATATGAATGTGAGTTTATAATGTTTTTATTTTATTTTCAAAGCTGCCTCTAAATGCCTCAGAATTTCCATTATGTCCTTCCTACTATTGCCAGTGATATGGCCTTGATGTTGGCATTACATTAGACTTTAAACGCCATCCATCCATCCATCCATCCATTCATTTTCCTTTTATTTATCCTCGAAAGATCAACTGAGGGGTGATGGCCCCCATTTACAATGATGTAGAGTAAAATTACAATACACACAAACTCAATGCAAATATACAACAAGCTGACAAAGAGACAAGAACTATTAAAACATTCAGATGAAATGAGTGAAGCACAACATTGACTAACCAAAACAGGTATAGATGGAGTGAGGCTCATTCTAAATAAAATGTTTAAATTTTTTTTTTTTTTTTTAAGATTATCTTTTTGGGGCATTTTCAAGCTTAATTGGACAGTACAGAGTTGAGATGGGGAGACAGAGAGACAGAGAGCGAGAGGGAGAGAGGGGGGGGATGACCTGCAGTAAAGGTCCACAGGTCGGATTCGAACCTGCGACCACTGCAACGAGGGCCAGAGCCAATATGGTACACGCTCTATCCACTACGCCACCGGAGCGCCCCAAATGTTTACATTTTTTAACAGACTTGAGGTTATCTGTTTTTATTCAATTTTATTTTTAATCATTATAAAGATATTAAACGGTCCTAATTATAACGAGGGGATCCCAGGGGCTGGCCTGTATAACGCTCACCGGACAGAGGGGGTAATATTTAGCTTTTGGTCCGGACGGAGCACAGCTGAGCTCAATGATGACAGACTAGACTGATAGAGGATTAAAGGAGAGAGGCCCTTCCACCTGCCTAGGACTGCTTCACACACACACACACACACACACACACTCACTCACTCACTCACTCACTCACTCACTCACTCACTCACACACACACACCTGTTATGGCATATGTTTGAGTAGAATGAATGAACATTTTGGTATTATAATAAACTACTGAAAACATTTCTACCAAATTCCTAGACATTTTTTGTCATTTAGAGCATTTTCAATAAGTAATGTAGAGATGAAGATTTAAGAAAAATCCAGACCGGTCTCTTAATGTTTTCTGGAGCTATATATATTACTGGTTACAGCCATTCTTAGTAAATCCCCCTTTAGCCTCTTCTACTTGGAAACAATCTGAACTTTGAACTGACCTCAGTATTCTTGACCCCTGGCCTGCTTTACTCACACACACACACACACACACACTCTCTTCTAGGAGCTCTACACTGTGGTGCTAACAGCAGCTCATGTCTCCTTGCTCAGTTCCATCCTGGAAAACTTTAGTAATGGTAGACCCCTAACGGCCTCCACACACATCCTGCGTCTGCCTCTGGAGCGCGTCGCCTTACCTTACTGCTGCCTCTCTCGGACTTTTCTCGGCCACACATACAACGTCTGAAAATGAAGTTCTTTCGTGTCATTTATGATGCATATGATTTATATTGAGTCTGGACAGTAATCCGTGCGCCCCATTGCCTTTTTTTTTTTTTTTTTTTGCCACATTTTCGCTAGTTTGAAGTTTTATTTTGAAAGGGACACTGAAACTACAGTGAAAGCTGCCGGTATGAAGTCAATATGACTCTCAGCAGAGTATTTCTCTATCAGTTAAAGCAGAGAGACCCGAGAGAGACGCGCGGCTCTCAGAAAAAAATAGGCCCCTCCTCCTGAGGTAAAGGGGAGCGTCGCTGCAGACGTGCCTCCGACGCGCATCAGCAGTGCGTCTGAGGTTGGATGTGTGTCCGCTCTAGGTTGATTACACGGTCAGTGACAAAAAGTCAGACGCAGACGCGAGGCAGACGCGCAGTAGAGGTAGGATGTGTGTGGAGGCCGTAACCCTCTGACCCCTAACCCTAACTATCATAAACCCTAACTATCATAATAACAATGATAATAATAGTAATGATAAAGTGTATTTGTAATAAACTTTTTATTGATCTCAAAGTTATTCCTCATTATTTAATTGTTTTTGTTCATTTTGTAAAAAAATAAAGTTTTGATAATTTTTAAGTAAAGAGGCCAAACTGAAACACCAGATTCAGTTGACATGAAGTGCTAACTTGTCTTTCGAAGGTGAAATATATCAAATTACATTAAAAAATTCCAAATGTCACGACCAATCTTCCAGGACTGGGACACACTTGCAGCAGATAAGATGTGCGTGTGTGTGCTAACCCTGAATTGAGTTTGGAATCTTTAGCATTCGGCTTGAGTATCCACTAAGTCTTAGTGACTAAGATATTAAAAATTACTACCGTCACCTCATGTCACACACACCTTCCCTCATACGATATCACACACTGCATTTTGGTGTGTGTGTGTGTGCGTGTGTGTGTGTCTGCCTGCGTCTGTGTGTGTGTCTGTCTGTCTGTCTGTCTGTCTGTCTGTCTGTGTGTGTCGGGCAGACGTCACTGTCACTGACTCCATTACGACAGCTCCACTGAGTGACGTTTGTAGAGCCCCAGCATTTCTTACATGATCTCCATTTCAAATATACAGCTCTGGAAAAAATTAAGAGCCCACTCCAAATGTTCAGTGTCTCTCGTTTTACTATTTATAGGCATATGTTTGAGTAGAATGAACATTTTGGTTTCATAATATAAACTACTGACAACATTTCTACCAAATTCCAATACATTTTTTGTCATTTAGAGCATTTTCAATAAGTAATGTAGAGATGAAGATTGAAGAAAAGTCCAGACTGGTCTCTTAATTTTTTCCAGAGCTTTATACAGGAGGGTGTGACTTGCTCTGCAGGTTTTTCCTGACAAGGTTTTTTTTGACTCTGGGAAGGTTTTCTTCATTGAAATCCAGGATCAAAGTGTAAAACCTTTTGGGATAAGCGTTGTTATCCTTTTTACAATGCAAACAAACGCATGCATGTCGATTTTAACAAAAAGTAAGATAACACAAGTTAAAGGGACACTGTGTAACATTATAAGTAATTAATTACCTAAAATCAATATCCTCATTCATAAATATGTCCTCATTGGTGTAAAATCACCTCTGCCAATAATCTGAATTATCCTCCTGAGCGGAGAATTACAAATATTAATGTTACATTTTGTACATTGAGCGGGTAAGTCTTATGGAGGCATCCATGTTTTTGGAATGTCATCAGGTGCATTGTTTAGAATTTAGAATTGTTCTTGTCCTTGAAGGCCACTGTAGCTTCTGTTATTATTCTAAAGGGTTGGGGTTACCCAGGGAGTGTTGCATTCTAGAACTTTCTTGATGATGTCATATTACACGGTGTCCCTTTAAGTTACTTTTATAGTTCAATTAAAAGAAGGCCATATTGAAACGTGTCTTTTGGCATAGTAATCGTTAGTTGCAGGCTGGGAGCTGAGCCGTCTAATGCTTTAACTATTTGTGTATTAACGCTTTGAGCTATTAATAATGACACACACACACACACACACACACACACACACACACACACACACACACACACACACACACACACGCGCGCGCACGCGCACACACACCGCCCAAAGCCTCATTCAAACTTGCTGCTCTTCACTTTGCATAAATTAGGTCGGACGTAATGTATCACTGCCAGACTGCAACCTCACACGCACACACACACACTCGCACTCACACTCACACACACACGCACGCACGCACGCACACACACACACACACACACACACACACACACACACACACACACACACACACACACACACACACCTTCATCCAGCCCTGTTCATCAGTCTTAGTGAATCAGACACAGTCACACACAAGTGAACACACACCTTATCTTTTTGTCATTTCGTTTTAAAAAAGTGAATTCCCGCACATTGTCTTACTTGCAAAAAAGTGTTTAATAAATAGCAACGTTTCAATACTAGAACTTCAACTTACTCTGCCCTCTCCTATGCACTCTGTTCTAAAGCTATAGTGCGTAACTTTTTTCCTATAAATGAATGTTGGTTACATTCAAGCCATTCGCCAAAACGAGTTGACACAAAGTTGATTAAGCCTATCAGCTCCACAAAACTCTCTCTGTATTTCTCAGTATGGCAGCGTTTACAAACTGGTGTCCCCCCCACCCAGACACTGGTGCAGGAGCTCAGAAATATCCCAAGAAGCCCCCCAGAATTCCTCATGGGGGGACAATAGAAGTTACACACTATAGCTTTAAGTTATGGATGTGCTAATTATCCTTCTGTTTTGTCATTACCTTTCTGCTTCTTTTAATTTTTTCATTAAAGACTCTGGTAACACTTTATAATAACTATCCGTTGTAACTCGTTAATAGATCATTAGTAAACTCTTAATTAATGATTATTAATGATTTGTTAAGTGTTTGTTAGCAGTTTGTTAAGGATTTATAACAATGGTAGATAGTTAATAGCTTAATAATTGAATCAGTTCATCTGGGAGGTAATCCGAGATACCGACGAGGCTGAAATAGGCTATAGACTATACACAGTGCATGGGCAACTGAGGGCAGCCCCATTTTCAAATATTTTTAAATAAACTCAATACACACTGTGCATGCCATGGACTTGAACGTGACGTGATCAGTTAATCTCGGATTACCTCCCAGATGAACTGATTCAATTATTAAGCTATTAACTATCTACCATTGTTATAATTCATTAACAAACTGCTAACAAACACTTAACAAATCATTAATAATCATTAATTAAGAGTTTACTAATGATCTATTAACGAGTTACAATGGATAGTTATTATAAAGTGTTACCAAGACTCTTTCTGCCTTTTCTCGGGCTAGGATGAACCGATTTCTAAAAACGTTGCACATTTACACTACACAGGATCTCACATACATACAGTACACCTTCATATTTCCACCGGTGAAGTAGGTCTTTTAAGTATCCTTCTGTTTTGTCATTACCTTTCTGCTACTTTTGATTTTTTTAAATTTAAATTTTTGTTCTACAGAGAAGAAGCTCCAGATCAAGCCTCG
>OX442357.1:788547-798547 GCA_949357725.1 Hyperoplus immaculatus | reverse complement strand
GATTTTTTTTTTTAGCTCCTGCACCAGTGTCTGGGTGGGGGGACACCAGTTTGTAAACGCTGCCATACTGAGAAATACAGAGAGAGTTTAGTGGAGCTGATAGGCTTAATCAACTTTGTGTCAACTAATTTGGCAATGGCCTTAATGTAACCGACATTCATTTTATATGAAAAAGTTACGCACTATAGCTTTAATAATAGCTATAGGCCCATACTAAAATAGCATTTCTTTGCACTGATGGTCTTGGTTTTGCTGTGATGGGTAATTTATCAGAGAGAAAATGAGACTGTTTCATGAGCATTAAAAAGTTCCTCGTAGACACTTTCAAGTACATTGTTTAAGTACTTCCTCTCCCATGGCAGATCTATCACTGAATCACTCACGTAAAGGTGTGTGTGTGTGTGTGTGTGTGTGTGTGTGTGTGTGTGTGTGTGTGTGTGTGTGTGTGGATGAGACTCTTGGGGTCTGAAGAGGCTAAACGGGTTGGCTGCAGCGCTGTCCTGTTTAAGTCCTGCTGCCATGATATTATCGACATTCTGCTATGGGCTTTCCCTTCCTTTTACACACACACACACACACACACACACACACACACACACACACACACACACACACACACACACACACATATCCTTGTTATTCTATCGTTTTGAGGACCAGGAAAAAAGTCTTCACTTTCCAAAAATGTCCTCACTACGATGGTTGATAGCTTAAATTGGTCTTCAGAAAGATTCCTTTACAAACACACACACACACACACACAGTTACACACACACACACACACACACACACACACACACACACACACATTATCTCTATCTCTCTACAGGAAAAAAGATATATGTGTCCGGAATGAAGAGGCGCGCGCAAAGGGGCTTAATTATCCGTCGATCCGCGGAGATGAGACGGGATGCAATTTGTGGTTAATTGCGAATGAAAACCCTGAAGACCAACCACACACACACACACACACACACACACACACACACACACACACACACACACACACACACACACACACACACACACACACACACACACACACGCGCGCAGGCAGGACTATCCAATCATGCTTAACCCCAAGCGCTGTACTCTCATCCTCACGCGGAAATGCCCATTGATTTCTGGCCAGAGGGGCGCGCGGGCCGTCCATTGATCAGTATTGATAGATTCAGTTTAGTTCGCGGGACCTGGACCAGAACAGTTAGATGAATTAAGCTGTTTTTAATAAAGCTTATGAGGCAGAATGGTTTATTTTCTGCCATATTTGAAAGAGTTTCACCATAGGTTCACGTTTAATTTGCGGTTTAGTTAGCCTGCCAACCACACACACACACACACACACACACACACACACTATAATACTGTTATAATATAATCAAGATATAGTAGCAGTTTAATATACATTTAAGTGTTCTGTTTCATTTTCTAATAATTAGTTAAAAAGCATTTTGACTCTTTTTTATCCTATTGTCTGCCTCTGGATTTCCTACACATTGTGGACAATACTCACTTTTATACCGGCATGTTTGGCCTGTGAGGGCTATTGCACTGTAGGGAGGAGCCTGGGACTTAAGAATGTCAGTGCCAATGACAGCTGCTGTAATTTTAATGTGCATATGACAAATAGGCCTAAACAATCTTGATTTACAGCTCTGGAGAAAAATTAAGAGACAACTCCAAATGGTAAGTGTCTCTCGTGTTGCTTTTAATTAACAGCTATAATGTTGAGTAAAATTAACTTTTGGTTTTATTCTATAAACTACTGACAACATTTCTACCAAATCCCTCTCCCCTCCCCCCCCAAAAAAAAAACAATATTGTCATTAAGAGCATTTTAAATAAGTAATGTAGAGATGAAGATTGAAGAAAAATCCAGACTGCAGTCTCTTAACCCTCTGAGACCCACTGTTGTAAATTTGCAACATCTATTGGAAGCTGTTTTGTAGTCATTTTCCAGGACTAAATGTACACAAATACTACATATTCCAGCACTGCAGACTATACAATGTATCAAATCACCAATTTCGGCGGGAAAATATTAATATTGTAAGAACAGCAACATTTCAAATTCAAACAACATGGATGACTCCCACTGAGCTCCCAGCTCTCTCTGTTGGATAAATTTTAACAATTTTCCAAGTAAGTACTTGACCTTTAATATTTTTTTCCTGTATTGTAAAGTTGTTCTGTAACATATTACTTCAATAACCAAACTAAAAAAGTTAAATTTACATGATTTTCAGTGATTTCTTTTAATGTTGCAAAAACGCAACACTGGGCTTCAATGGGAGTCATTTTTCAAAACAAAAGGCCCAATCACTTATCATGAGTAAATTGTGTATTATTTGTGTTTTAAGCTAAAGTTCACTAAAGTTTAAGGTTTAAAGTCATTTAGTTTTATATAAAACTAAATAACCTTAAACTTTAGCCTAAAACTATAACACAAATACAAAACTTTTGTTTTGAAAAATTACTCCCATTGAATTTACAGTATTTACATGTGTGAGATCTGCAAAAGATAAAAAGGGTAACCCTAACCCTAACCCTAACCCTAACCCTCTAACCCTAACCCTAACCCTCTAACCCCCTAACCCTAACCCTCTAACCCTAACCCTACCCTAACCCTAACCCTAACCCCTAACCCTAACCCTAACCCTAACCCCAACCCCAACCCCAACCCTAACCTAACCCTAACCCTAACCCTAACCCTAACCCTAACCCTAAATTTGTAACCACCAAGAACCGATGTTGCAATTTTGCAACGTTTTCTCAAAATCCTCAGAATTTTTATTTTTTTTTTTAAATATATTTTCCTGATCAGAGGCTTGCTAAAACAATTTTAAAAAGGAGAAACAAATCCTACATCAAGAAAATCAATGCTTGGGTTTCACAGGGTTAATTATATGTCCCGAGCTGTAGTTTGTACCCCATTGATTCCCGTTGTGAGGGGTCAAAATCAAATGTGTAGAGTTTGTTGATTGGTTGATGTTAGGACCAGCTTGTCTAGGGGTGAAAAGGAGTAACTAGAACCAGATGACTGAATTAATGAATGAATTAATGAAAAGGAGTAACTAGATCCAGTTTGAATCGGTTAAACAAAAGTCGTGTATTGCTAAATGAACATTAAATATTGTTTTAGGACAAGAAACCTAATGACACACACACACGCACTAACACGCACACACACACACACACACACACACACACACACACACAGACACACAGAGAGGTCTCTTCCCAGTAAACATATTTTTTCTCCGAGGATCCCCCGCAGCTTTGCCCCGTGTGCAGTAGCTCGCACTTCGTCACTAGAGGGGAGAATCAGCCTCTGCACCTGTTCTGGGGACTTCGGCTACACTCGGCTATTCTCGGCTTTAATCGGCACAACTCGTTTTCTAGAGGCTTTTTGCTATAGGCGAATGCAAAGGACTGTATTCTCCTCCCATTGGTCCGTCCCACATCTGCGCGCGCGTGTGTGTTTGTGTGTGTGTGTGTGTGTGTGTGTGTGTGTGTGGGGGGGGGGGGGGGGTGCGCTGCCTTTATATAAGCGGCACATTGCCTCGCAGCCGACTCAGTGACACTGCGAGGTTGCAGCCGTGAACCGCCTCTTAGAAAAATAGTTTGCGAAGAAAAACAAATCGGAATTTATCACCTCTTGCGTAACAACAACACACACACACACACACACACACACACACACACACACACACACACACACACACACACACACACACACAACACAGTTAAAGACAGTGAGGTCAGCAGTGTGTGTGTTTAGCGTGTGTGTGTTTTTGTGGACAAGGGGACCGAAGCTTGCGGCTTACATAGAAATAGGCTATAGCCTAACTGGACTCACCACAACAACAGCAATTTTTTTGGACAAGACGCTCCTGTCCCGACAAGACGGAACACTATACAACAACTGCAACTTCACACTCATCTCGGGCGCGTTCGTGAACTGTGCAAAAACTTCTGCGCGTGCCATTCCATTTTGGATTTTTCTGTCTTTTTGGAGAGCGCCCTTTACGCACGACTTCTGTGTCTTTCTCTGTGTGTGTGAGAGAGAAAGTTTCAAATCGCAGGGGGCCACAATGCAGTGACTTTAACACCCCTGTTTGTTTGGGACTTAAAAATCAAGTTATAGAAGACAAAAATGCCTGGAGAATATTTCTAAACCCTGCAGCGAACGGAGGAACGGAACATCGAAATCTCTTGTGTGGTCTGTTTTTGAACGAGGACAATATATACGAAAACACATACAAGTTGGACTTTTGCTTTTGCAAGAAGTAGAGGTGAAGCGAGGACAAGACAGGTTGGTGTCGGTGTCTCCAAATTCACTGCGGGGTCTCGAGTTACCCTCCGTCCTGCTTGGGGGGCTCCTCCTGGCATTAGCAGCCTCCGTCCTGCTTGGGGGGCTCCTCCTGGCATTAGCAGCCGCGCATTTGACCTGCTGTCGCTGGGATAAGTTGTCAACAACCGAGGGGAAGGAAAAAAAACTGGAACTGACTGGCAGGTGTACAAGTTCATTTACATGCAGACGTATATTCACGCCACTATATATAGCCGCTGTGTTACAGGGGAGCTGCCTTAATAAGTTCCTCAACTCACCAACCGACCGGACAGCCGACCCCTCTCTCCCCCTCACAGGGCACCAGGCGTGTGCACGTGTCTATATATATCTATACACACACACACACACCACCGCCGCACAAGCTTTTCTTTTTAAAGTATTATTCCTCTTCTGCCCGAGAGGAAAGGCTGCGCTAACCCGCCGGCGCTTTGGCTGTGGGTCGCGGTGTTGTCGCATGGACTGACATGGCTACCGACCTCGCCATGAGCGCGGAGCTGCCCAACAGCCCTTTGGCGATAGAATACGTGAACGACTTTGACTTGATGAAGTTCGAGGTGAAAAAAGAGCCACCGGAGGCCGACCGCTACAACTGCCACCGCCTCCCATCCGGCTCGCTGTCCTCCACGCCCATCAGCACCCCTTGCTCCTCGGTGCCTTCTTCCCCAAGCTTCTGCGCGCCCAGCCCTGGAGGTGTGCCCGCAAACCAGAGCCTCTCAAGCGGACTCAACAGCAGCGGCAGCGGGGGCAGCAGCAGCAACAACGTCGGCGGCAACGTGGGAAGCAACGGGAAACCTCAACTGGAAGATCTGTATTGGATCCCGAGCTACCAGCATCACATCAACCCAGAGGCGCTCAACTTGACCCCGGAGGACGCCGTCGAGGCCCTGATTGGAAACGCGCACATTCACCATCACCACCACGGCCACGGCCAGGCCTACGAGGGCTTCCGTAACGGCGGCGGCGGAGGAGGAGGGCAGCAGTACGTCGGCGAAGACCTGTCCACGGCCTCGGCGCTGGGCTCACATCACCACGGGCACCACCACCAAGGGCACCACCATTCACACCATCACCACCATCACGGCCACCGGTTGGAGGATCGATTCTCCGACGATCAGCTCGTGAGCATGACCGTGCGGGAGTTGAACCGGCAGCTACGAGGCTTCAGCAAAGAGGAGGTGATCCGTTTGAAGCAGAAGAGACGCACGTTGAAGAACCGGGGCTACGCGCAGTCCTGCCGCTTCAAGAGGGTCCAACAGCGGCACATGTTGGAGAGCGAGAAGTGCACCCTCCAGAGCCAGGTGGAACAGCTGAAGCAAGACGTGGTCCGCCTCGCCAAGGAGCGCGACCTTTACAAGGAGAAGTATGAGAAACTGGCCAGCCGAAACTACAATAGTAATACTACTAATAATAATAATAGTAATGCAAGTACGAGAGAGCCGTCCGGCAAACAGCAGCAGGGCAATGCAGCATTCTTCATGTAGAGGGGGAATAGACTCTGAATACAGAATAACAATACACAACAACCCCACCCTATAGCCTGTACCTTAACATGACATTCATTCATATTTTTCAGCGTTTGTATTTTGTTTACAGTTATATCCCTCCGCCTCCCTTAAGAAAAAAGACTTCTTAAAACACAACAGCTCAACAGATAAACATTGTAATAGATGCGCACGAAAGTAATCCTTGTGCGCATTTGTTTCTCTCCCCCCCCCCCCCCCAGTCTTAACTAAACTGTCTGTTAAGGCTCACTCCTCTCCAGCGGGTAACGTGGGCACATCACACATCAACGGGATCACACTGGTACAACGGAACCCTATATGGTCATGAACTAGTCTTACACTGAAACAACTTTGACATTTTAAAATGACTGTCTTAAAAAGCAGAGAGAGAAAGAGAGAGAAGATTGTCTTAAAAACAATGGTGGAAAGAGTGATTTTTTTTTTTTTTTTTTTTTTTTTTTAGAAATTCAGTATGGACTGAAATCGAAGCAATACGCCGCCTCATTTGTTTGGGCTCCAAGAACGACGCAACAAGACTGTTACTGTGTGTGTGTACGTGTCAGTAGGGCGGGCTTGAACGCAACGCAGAGAAGAGAGAGACCTTTCAATATTGCAAGTTTATATATTTTTTCTTCCAGTCCCCATTGCAACCCCTGCATGCAGGACATGTATGGTAAACCTCCCGGTCAAACTCCCAAACTCCTTCCATGTGTACTGGAAAGCATGATCGCTTCTCCTCTTATCCCCGTCAACAAGGCCTGGGTATGCAAACAGCCACACAAATGAATCTATCCCTCCCCATCTATCCCTCTCTACCCCCTCAAACCTCTCTATCCAACCCCGGAAAAGTGCAAAGGACTGCGGACAAAAAAAACACAAAACAATCTTGATCTAGGCTAAGATGGATGCGTCTTTAACTGCTATTTTCAATCAATTTTTCTATGGTTTTGAAACAAAAATTACAAAACAAATATTAAAAAAGAAGAGATTAAATAACTGAGCCAGATTTTAGACTTGTATTTATTTCCACCGTGTTCTGTACATAATGTGTAGAGAGAGAGAGAGAGAGAGAGAGAGAGAGAGAGAGAAACAAACGGTGACATGTGCTATTTTAAACTTCTCAATTTTGAAATTGATTTTTTTTTGTTATTGCTTGGGATTCTTCGGAAAAAAAATGTCTTAATATAAAAAAAAATGGTTTGTATGTTACAGCATGCATCTTGTCTATGGTATAACTATCCTCCTGCTCCTCCTCCTAGCGAACATGTGTACTATCAAAGGAAAGCCTATACTGCACTAACGAGAGATCAAACGTTTTGTTTTCTACTCGCATAGGACCCTTGAGTTCTTAATAAAAATACCTTGATGATTGATTTACATTTTGATGACGAGGTTTAGTAGACGGGACAACATACATGGACTGCATTCGCTGCTAAAATTCTATGCACCAAACTTGGTTTAAAAAAAATAATACTTTGTTTAATTTTTTTGTTTTTTTTTACGTTACATTTTTGTAGAAGGGAAATGTGTCTGGGGCCTGCAGCGCGTTTGTATTGCAGCCTCGGTGTCTTAAAGAAGAATTTGGGAGGAATGGATGCGCTAGATTGTTTTTTGGGGAAAAGAAATGGTGATAAAAGAGCTTACTGTTGTCGGAGGAGTTACTAAATGCATTATTTCTGTCAAGGAGAAATCTCTGGTTCGTGTGTGTTTTCTGCTGACGAGATATATGTGCAATATTGTGCAGAAGGGTCCGGCGCTCAGCTTAAATAGGCCACCTGTTGAATGGCGAATATGTGCAGGAAATTGGACATATTGGAATTATAACATTTAGGAGAAAAATGGCACAAGATAAAGGTCCCAGGAAAACGCTAAGTAAATGTGAAAATTACCGTAATATTTGTCATAATTTGCCTCCTCAAATGTTCGATCTTTTGTGAGTTAAAATAACGAAAACTAAACGATCGAAATTGACAGGCAAACACACACCTTCAAATTAATATATTTTGAGAATCAACCACCAACAATTTACACTTTTAAAGTTATTTTGTTTAAATCTGTCAATTTGAAGTGTTTTAACGTAATTTCACATTTTGGTTATAGCCGTAAATATCCCAATTTGATGTCAAAAGACGAATGCGATCAAGGTAGATGGAAAAAGGAATTAAACTTCTGCACTGTGCTGTTTATGTATATCTGTACATATCATTTCTATATTCATTCTCTGAACGTGTCCTGACGTGTCAACAAGTGAAAACCCTCCTACAGTTGAGAATCTTGTTTTCATAATGTTTAATAAAAAGATCTTCTGTCCCAAAATCTGTCGGACTGCTGACCCGTCATTGTTACAGACAAAAAAATGTATTTTATTTTGAAAGAAAATCACAAAAAATAATGCATTCTTGCCTATGTATAAATAATTTAGGCTCTGGTGTTTTATGTAAGAATGTCATACATTTGAGAGCGGTTCATTTCTTTATTTTTAGGCCAGTCAGTTTGAGTTTCGTCGCAGCTTTATGAGCGCGTGCTTAAAACAACACAATAGCCTCCAAATAACCTGTTTATTGATCTTATTAATTATTATAGCTTTAAAATGGAAATAATTACGCTCATATTTATATATTTGACAAAAAATATTAGCCTCCATGCGACAAACGCATGTTTTTTTATGATACATAGAATTAAAAAAAGGAGTTTGTTAAAATAAAATATAATGTAATCAGATGTGATAAATGTATACAATTATTTTAATCGAATAACGATGATTTGATAGATTATAGGCCTTACAATAAGCTGTGAAGTTACGCTGATGATTTATCCTATTTCTAATTTTAAATGAACAATTCACAGTGAATCTCTCAATAATAAAAAATATATGATGTAAAATATAATGGATATATTAGTCAACGCGAACCAAAACACTGAACTAAATGTCAGTCAACATTTTACGTAATTTTTCCATCCTACGAGTTTTGATTACCGGCTGAAATCGCCTGTCAGATGAGATGACAGTTCAGTTTAAGTGCAGTGTGTGTGTGTGTGTGTGTGTGTGTGTGTGTGTGTGTGTGTGTGTGTGTGTGTGTTTGGAGTAGGCTATTTTGTTCCCTTTCGAGCCGATGTTCAGTGCACTATTCTGGGGTAGAAGCTGCTCTGATGCCCGTGAACAACCACCGTCCAGATTTCCACATTCATCGCCGTGTATGAGAAGCACCAGCGGAGAGGGGCGCACAGCTCGCTACACTTCCCCGACTAAGAGCGCCTGTCAGTCGGCCTCAGTTTGCTCAATCAACCGCTGATGGATGGAGGAAGTCGGACTGCTCTCAGCGTGCTCTCAACGTCAAGGTAGTTGATTCAAAACTCTCCTACTCACTCACTGCATACGTCCATACTATTTAGTGTGCCAGAAAATGAGTTGGGATGTACCAAGTGTAGGCTCCACTCATGTGAAATTATGTATGCGAAAATATACCGGGATGGTCAAATACATCCAGTTTAATTTTGCAGTAGGCCTATGGAAACTATACTGCATAAGTTTAGTATGTAAAAAAGAAAGTGTGATTTGGAACGCAGGGCATGTTTTTTCCTCTGTGTGTGTGTGTGTGTGTGTGTGTGTGTGTGTCCAGGCATCTTTGCATGACACTCTCGATGTCCACTCGGTGTGTGCGCGCGCTCCCGTGCACGCGCCCTAAGAGGCATTAAGTGGTCTCACTCTCTCCTCTATAGAGTCTATGGTTGAGACAGATGCCAGCCTACATTGGTGCTGATGTGACACCGTGAGTGTGTGTGTGTGTGTGTGTGTGTGTGTGTGTGTGTGTGTTTTGCGAGGTCATGCGATGGATAACAGTGGATGGTTATACATACGTCAATACAAGCCAGTGATTTGCAGAGCCCTGCTGTTTTATTGCAAGCGCGTGATTATTATATGTTCATTGATGCATGGGTATGTTTTCACCTGTATGTAATGCTGGCAATTTGAACTTTAAAATGATTTATTTTCAAAAATAAAAAAAAATTATTGACTAAAAATATTTTTTTCTGCAGTATGCATGGACTCGACACAAACCACAAAAACGGACTTTTGATTGCTCTTTTATTGAGTGTTTTGTGATGATGCTCTGAATACTAGTGTGTGTGTGTCTGTGTGTGT
>OX442357.1:778547-783547 GCA_949357725.1 Hyperoplus immaculatus | reverse complement strand
AATAACTTGAGAGACGTTAATGTTCACATTTCTGCTGCTGCTTGAGCCACTGTTTAACTTTCACACTAAAACTCTTTAGTTCTGTTTGGGATTTAATCTCTGATGGTAGAGAATTCCATAGGTGTGTACTAGGGCTGCAACTAACGATTATTTTGATAATCGATTAATCTGTCGATTATTTTCTCGATTAATCGATTATTAATCGATTAGTGTTTTGGTCCGTAAAATGTCAGAAAATGGTGAAAAATGTTGATCAATTTTCCAAAGCCCATGTTGACTTCCTCAAATGTATTTTTATGTCCAAAACACAAATATATTTCAGTTTACTGTCATAATAGGATTAAAGAAACCAGAAAATATTCACATTAGAGAAGCTGAAATCAGAGAATTTGGACATTTTTTATTAAAAAATTACTTGAAACGATTAATCGATTATCAAAATAGTTGTCGATTATTTTAATAATCGATTAATATTCGATTCGTCGATTAATCGTTGCAGCTCTGTGTACCTTCAATGATAGGACCTTCAATGGTCACTACCTGAAATTGAAAAAAAAAAAATGGTAAATGGACTTGTATAGCGCTATATCTCCGTTTATCACAGACTCAAAGCGCTTTACATTGTTTTTTGTACACATTCACCCAGTCACACACACATTCATACACCGATAGCAGCAGCTACCACGCATGGTAGGCTTAGCACTAGGGTGCTAAGCTAACTAAGCTAACTATCGGGAGCAATTTGGGGTTCAGTGTCTTGCCCAGGGACACTTCGACATGTGGCGGGGAGACGGGGGATCGAACCTCCGACCCTGCACACCAGAGGCGATCTCCCTACCCACTTCGCCACTGCCGCCCTAATTGAAAACATTTAAAAACGTTGGACACTAATATGTTATCAAAATGAAATGAAGATTTGAACTGGGCCCCCTGTATCTTTCCAGCAGCTGGTTGACCAGGTTGTCCACCCAGGTTGTGATCCTTGAAGGTCCTGGATATCATGTATCATTTACAGCTGGCCTGGCACTGCCTGCTTACCGACTCTCGCTCAACTTTAATTTCCCTTCAGTAGTCAGAATTCCCATTTATTTCCTGTTGATGTTGGTCACGAGAGCAAATTTACTGAGTCAAGTAGGGGAGGGGGGTTTCACTTCCCGAACTGTGTGTGTGTGTGTGTGTGTGTGTGTGTGTGTGTGTGTGTGTGTGTGTAATTGAGCATTTTGTCTGAATCACCCAGTCATTGTTTGTCAAACTTTCATTCATGTTTCACTTCCCCTATCTGTGTGTGTGTGTGTGTGTGTGTGTGTGTGTGTGTGTGTGTGTGTGTGTGTGTGTGTGTGTGTGTGTGTGTGTGTGTGTGATTGAGCATTTTGTCTGAATCACCCAGTCATTGTTTGTCAAACTTTCATTCATGTTTCACTTCCCCTATCTGTGTGTGTGTGTGTGTGTGTGTGTGTGTGTGTGTGTGTGTGTGTGTGTGTGTGTGTGTGTGTGTGTGTGTGTGTGTGTGTGTGTGTGTGATTCAGCATTTTTTCATTGTCAAACTGTCATTCACTTTTACTTTGTCACAAGTCACATAGGCCTTTTTAATTTTGATACTAGTAGTTGATTTGCGGCTGCGGTTTGTGGGTTCAAAAAGGATCACACACACACACACACACACACACACACACACACACACACACACACACACACACACACACACACACAGACATACACACTGCTGTATTGCAGAGGGAGAGGACTGTCCTGGAGGGTCAATCTACAATCAATGATTCCACTCAGCCTGGACTGCAGCCATACCACAGTCTCTCTCACTGCACCAAACACACACACACACACACACACACACACACACACACGCACGCACACACACACACACACACACACACGCACATACACACACACACACACACGCACGTCTCCCCATTTCAACTCTGTACTGTCTAATAAAGCTTAAAAAATGGCAAAAAGTAATCTTAAAAAAAAAAGATGGCTCGACTGGAAGAATCAACAACGGCCAACATTCATTTATAAGATTGAGTTACGCACTAGAACTACAATCTGGATTATCATGACTATTCAGCCAGTGGTTATATCTCTCTCTCACACACACACACACACACACACACACACACACACACACACACACACACACTCCCTCACTCTGTCCCTTTCACCACAACTATAGATGTCACATGAGGCCGGAACAGGTTGTAACCACAGTCAGTCTAGTGTAACTCTGAGTGACTTACCCTTTAGTCCTGAGGGTGAATCTGTGTGTGTGTGTGTGTGTGTGTGTGTGTGTGTGTGTGTGTGTGTGTGTGTGTGTGTCTGTGTCACCCTGTCACCCTCTGCACCCACAAAATGCCCGCGCAGACAATAAGTCATTCACCGTGGCAACAAGGGTCCAACCGCTAAAGTTAAAGTGACTGAGGTGTCACTGATCCTTACACACACACACACACACACACACACACACACACACACACACACACACACAAACACAGACACAGACACACACTCAGGACCTAGGAGTAGACAGGATGCACGTCTAAATGTGGTGTGTGTGTGTGTGTAATGATTCTTGTCATTTTTTAAATTTCAGGTGTCACAGATACTGACACACACACACTCTAGTCCTGCACCCAGAGGCAGACACACACTGTCCACACTGATGCACGTCTAAATGTGTGTGTGTGTGTGTGTGTGTGTGTGAGTTAATGTTTGTGAACTGTATGTTTGTAATACAGGCGATTGTTTAGGCAGGAGTAGGAAAGTGCTCCTCGGCAAGAAGTATTCATTCTACTGCAAAATCATGATTTTTTGATGATGTATTCAGTTATCTACAAAAAAAATAAGGGAAAATTGGGCCACAACAGGAAAGGATTACATTTTATTCTAATGTGACCATTGCTTCTCTGACTGAACCCCCAAGATCATCGAAAATCCAGATTCATTTCCAAAAAGGTTTGACTGAGTCCTAACCAAACTAGATTTCATCTTGGGGTAGCTTTGCTCTGGTTCTACTTTTCCCACTGTGAGGTCATTGGTAGGTTGAAAAGCTTTGCTGAAAACATAGCTTCCACAACACTGCCAAAGAGCAAGGACAAATATCAAGTCTTTCATACCTTTTTAGTACATTTTATTTAGTTTTGTAACCTTTATTTCTACAGGTAAATCCAATTGAGACCGAAGACTCTTTTTCACGGGAGACCTGTTGCCATTCACATGCTCAGTATTGTGTAGTTTTACGGGTTGATAGAAGTTTGCAGTTTCGTGTGTGTGTGTGTGTGTCTGTGTGTGTGTGTGTGTGTGTGTGTAGACGTAACACTAACTCCTAAAAGTTTCCCTCAACTATCACAGAGAGAGTTTATCTGACAGACTGTCATAGTGCCAGAAAGCGACGCAACAATGTCCCCTTTTCTTCTGCGATGTAACTTAAACTGGGCTACACACACACACACACACACACACACACACACACACACACACACACACACACACACAGCCTTATAAAAGCATGTCCTCATTTAGCGCGTTTAATACCGAACAACGCAAGGCAGAAATAAACAGAATGGAGAATGTTTGTGGCGAAGAAACGCATTGTCAGCGTACCCAAACTGTCATGGCACTGACACACACACACACACACACACACACACACACACACACACACACACACACACACACACACACACACACACACACACACAGACAGTCTAAAGGGGAGCTAGACGTAGAGACATGTTGCCGTTTCATTTGGAGGTATTTTTTGTGGTGAGAGATGTTGGCAGTTTGGGGCCAGCTGTTCTATTGTGTTCCTTCTATATTTCGCTAACTGATATTGTTCTCTATACCTTCACTGTGTGTGTGTGTGTGTGTGTGTGTGTGTGTGTGTGTGTGTGTGTGTGTGTGTGTGTGTGTGTGTGTGTGTGAGTGAGTGTAGGAGTGTGTGTGAGGTAATGGTTGCGTGTGTGGGTGTGTTTGTGTGGGGGTGGGGGTGGGATAGTGCGTGTGTGTGTGTGTGTGTGGGGGGGTGGGGTAGTGTGTGTGTGCGTGTGTGTGTGTGTGTGTGTGTGTGTGTGTGTGTGTGTGTGTGTGTTTGTGTGTGTGTGGGTGTGTTTGTGTGAGGTAATGGTTGTGTGTGTGTGTGTGTGTGTGTGTGTGTGTGTGTGTTGCTGTTGTGAACGATTTTATTTTAGCTTTTTCCAAGTGAAATTCATTCTTTCCATTGTAGAAGTTCATAGACATTCCCTGCGTTCTGAATCTCCTCCTCTTTCTTCTTTCTATTCTACATCTGACCATAAAATGAATCTAGTTAGGATGCAGTAGGCATACTATTGGGACATACTTTAACTTTTTTATTTCATCATAACTTCACGCCTTGATCTTGCCCCTCTCTTGTATAGCCATCCCATACCCGTTTGTTTTCACTTCAGGTTCGCACTGGATTGTGGGTCAGAATCGCCCAAATTACATGCTGTTTTCAATACTAACAATCTTGGCCCTATGTAGTAGACATCCGGGTACTTCTAACCATACTAAATCTGGCCACAAGAATCGGGACATCCTAAATATTTTTTCTACCATACTAAATAGTAGCCATGGCCTAAGCACTCCTATGTAGATATAAAAGGCTCATTCTAAGGTAATAAAAGAAAAAAAGAAAAAAAATTCATAGCGATATACACTAATTAAAAAGCCTTATATGGGGCGTAGTGGATAGAGCACGTACCATATTCGCTCTGGCCTTTGTTGCAGTGTTCGCGGGTTTTGAATCCGACCCATGGACCTTTACTGCAGGTCGTCCCCCCCCCCCACTCTCTCTCTCTCTCTCTCTCTCTCTCTCTCTCTCTCTCTCACCATTTCAACTCTGTACTATCAAATAAAGCTTGAAAATGCAAAAAAAAATATCTTAAAAAAAATATAGCCTACCCTAAGATATTTAATTTTTACCAAGTTTGTTGTGAAAAATGCCATAAATTCTACACACTGAA
>OX442357.1:774067-778347 GCA_949357725.1 Hyperoplus immaculatus | reverse complement strand
GACTTGCTCTACCTTTTTCCTCTGTTCTTAAGCTGCACTGATGTCATTTAAACATAAACATGAGACATTTCTTTATTAAAAACAAGCAGAAAAGGCATTTTTAATACCAGGAGTTTTCTGTTGTTAAAGCTTACAGCACCTGGTAAAGTGAAGTGAACGAACATTTCAGAAAATAGTGAAATATTACCAAACTGATTTGATCTATTGAAATGATAATCTAATGTTTAAAATGTGACTGAATCGGGGCTGCTCCGGTGGTGTAGTGGATAGAGCGCGTACCATATTGGCTCCGGCCTTCATTGCAGTGGTTGCGGAAAAAAAAATTGACTGAACCCAGTGCACCTCATGTAAGCCAGGTGCTATAAGCTCTAAAGGAATACTTCACCCATACGGAACCGGCGTTCTATCATTATAAAATCGCTATTATAATATAATGAATGAGGTTTTTCTTCCCTCAGTCTTCCCTTGGCCCAGCTGTCCTGTTAATCCCTAACCCTAAATTTTTACTAGTGTAATGTCACACTAGTAAAATGTAGGGTTAGACAGTGAGACCATAAAACACTCTTTCTGCCTTTTCTCAGGCTAGGATGAACCGATTTCTAACATGTTTGCACATTTATACTACATAGGATCTCAGAGTTCAATACACCTTCATATTCCCACCGGTGAAGTAGGTCTTTAAGCTTTAACACTGACGGCTGTGGAGGGACGTTATTGCAGCAGCATGGGGCCGGAAACATTAAGAGAGAGATCAACGGAGAGATGAAATCTGGCCAGACCTTTCACTGAATTATTTACTTCTGCCTTTTCCGCACCTGTCACTACACCTTTACTTTGCTCTCTCTCTCTCTCTCTTTCTCTCTCTCTCTCCCCCTCTCCCTCGCTCTCTCTATGCCTCTCTCTCTCTCTCTCTTTCTCCCTCTCTCATTCTCTCTCTCTCTCTGTCTCTCTCTCCCTCTCTCATACCTATCTCTCTCTCCCTCCCTCTCTCCTTCTCTCTCTCTCTCAGATTTTGGTAAGAGCTTTTTTTTTCATTTTATAAATAAAAATCAATACTATTTACAGGTCTTAAAAATGCCTTTTCAACATGTTTGTGAGACAGATATTAACATATGATCAAATCCTTCTGTAATAACCTTCAGAATAGTGCTGAGAATGATTATGGAAAGTTTAGTTGATGCAAGTCCTTTAGAAGTTGAGATTTTTTTGTTCAGCGTATTGAAAAAATAAATAATGTTGAGATAATGTCCGTTAAAGATGGTTGATGGTTGTATAGGAGAAATATACAGACGCAAACAGACAAGGTTTAGTCAAATAAACACCTGAATGTACATGTTGGACCTTTTGATTTATACTAGTATGAAAGAAGACATGTACAATATACACTTAAAAAAATCTCTAAATTGACCAGTCACTAACAGCAATGCTACTGACTAATTGATACAATGTGTGTGTGTGTGTGTGTGTGTGTGTGTGTGTGTGTGGTGTGTGTGTGTGTGTGTGTGTGTGTGTGTGTGTGTGTGTGTGTGATGTCCTGAACTGTGTGTGACAGCCTGTGTGACGGACAGGTAGCTCTAATGGGGGACAGTCCGTTTCTAACCTCGATTCATTTCCTGAATTATTGAAGGCGGGCTAGATATAGGTGAATTGATGCTTCTACACACACACACACACACACACACACACACACACACACACACACACACACACACACACACACACACACACACACACACACACACACACACACACAACCCCTTTCGTGCCTTTTCTACCTTTGCCCTAGCACGCACAGGTGAGCCTACTCATTTAAACCTGCAGTGTGTAGAATTTGGGGTTTTATTTCCTTGCAGATTTTGTAGAAAGTAATTATAATCTCCATAAGTACATTTAATATAGTGCATAATAGCTGAAAAAAATGTTTTGAATAATTTTTTTTTCCCTTAGAAAGAGTCTCATATATGTCCATATTTCTGCATATTTTGGACCAAGGCCTAGTGCCGCCATCTTGAAAGTGTCATAGTTGGAATGTCATCAGGTGCATTATTTAAAATTTAGAATTGCTCTTGTCCTTGAAGGCCACTGTAGCTTCTGTTATTATTCGAAAGGGGTGGGGTTACCCAGGGAGCGTTGCATTCTAGAACTTTGTAGAACTTTCTTGATGATGTCATATTACACACTGCACCTTTAATAAGTTCAAATATAACTATAATATAACTATAAATATTTTTGTGTAATCATTTTAAGTTCTGACCCAAAATACACAGCAGGGAAAATGAATGAATATGATGCCTCCATTTTGATAACCTTTCGTGCCTTTTCTAACTCATACTCAGCACGCACAAGATCACAGTTTCAAAAAAAATGTTTAGCCTCGTCATTTTAAAGGTGCAGTGTGTAATATGACATCATCAAGAAAGTTCTACAAAGTTCTAGAATGCAACGCTCCCTGGGTAACCCCGACCCTTTAGAATAATAACAGAAGCTACAGTGGCCTTCAAGGACAAGAACAATTCTAAATTTTAAACAATGCACCCGATGACATTCCAACCATGACACTTTCAAGATGGCGGCACTAGGCCTTGGTCCAAAATATGCAGAAATATGGACATATATGAGATCCTTTCTAAGGGAAAAATAAATAATTAAAAAAAAAAAATTCAGCTATTATGCACTAAATTAAATGTACTTATGGATATTATAATTACTTTCTACAAAATCTGCTAGGAAATAAAACCCAACATTCTACACACTGCAGGTTTAAGTTTTTTTTTAAATACTTAATATTTAAAAAAAAATAATTTACGGAACACAAACACACGACTGAAAAAGTGAATCATTTTAAGTTTTGACATTAAAAATACTCGGCAGAGAAATTAGATTTTTTCCGTTGCTCTTAAATAATGGTGAAACCGTTTTTAGTGCCCCTGACTCCTGGAACAGCCTACAACATGCAATTAAAATAAATACACTCATAACTGTTAACCAATTTAAAATTATTATTTTAAATCAGCCCCTCTACACTTGTAACTGTTTTAATTAGGCTATTGTCTCTTTCATTCAATTGATCTGAATGTTTTAAATTGTGTTGTCTGTGTGTGTGTGTGTGTGTGTAATCTTGGTATGTATTCTCATTGTATATTGTGTATCTGTACTAACTCGACGTCATTGTAAAAGAGGGTCACCCCTCAACTGATCTTTCGAGGTTAAATAAAGGAAAATGAAATGAAATTAAATCTCCCATGGCAACCAGAAAGTTGCAAAGAAAGCTAAAAAAATTCAAGGAAACTTTCTTCAGTTGTTTTTTTTTGTCATATTTTTAGAACTTTTAAGTAAACCTGCCTACATATGAGTTATATCAACTAATTATCTTTGGTTGATAAATGTCTGTCTGTCTGTCTGTCTGTCTGTCTGTCTGTCTGTCTGTCTGTCTGTCTGTCTGTCAATCTGTGTGTGTGTGTGTGTGTGTCTGTCTGTCTGTCTGTCAATCTGTGTGTGTGTGTGTGTGTGTGTGTGTGTCTGTCTGTCTGTCAATCTGTGTGTGTGTGTGTGTGTGTGTGTGTGTGTCTCTGTCTGTCTGTCAATCTGTGTGTGTGCGTCTGTCTCTCTCTCTGTCTGTCTGTGTCTGTCTGTCTGTCACGCCCCCTCCCACCTCCTATGTGTTAACATGCGCGGGTCATAATCAAGCCGTTGTGTAAAAAGCTCCATGTCAGCGATTCCATCTCCTCATCAATATTAATCAGCTGGTGTGAGGATGAATCAGTTCATTAGTTCATAATATATATTTTATTATATTATTATATTACATTAGGCTCATGAAAACAAATCATGTATAACGTCTGAGGTCAGAGGGCGGCATGACAACAGACAGGGTGGGACTCTGTAAACACACACATCACGCTCGCAGGCACACACACACATCACGCTCGCAGGCACACACATGCACGCTCGCGCGCACTCACTCACTCACTCACTCACTCTCTCACTCACACACTCACACACTCACTCACACACACACACACACACACACACACACACACACACACACACACACACACACACACACTCACTCACTCACTCACTCACTCACTCACTCACTCACTCACTCACTCACTCACTCACTCACTCACTCACTCACTCACTCACTCACTCACACCCTGACCGGCATTCAAACTCTGGTTCCCCTAACCAAAGTCACTGATTTAGAGGCGGCTGTGGTGAAGTGTGTAGGGCGGTCAACCACTCAACTACAGGATCGGTGGTTCGATCCCCCGTCTCCC
>OX442357.1:761567-766567 GCA_949357725.1 Hyperoplus immaculatus | reverse complement strand
GGTTTCGTATGGGTGAAGTATTCCTTTAAGTGTTAAAGTGTGTATCCGCTTTTGTTTAGTTGAAGTGTGTGTTGTTTAATCCGTGCAGTTGCGGCTCTAACCAAAGCACGACATATCAAACGTTTGCATGACCAGTTTAAGTGCGTTTTATATATTTCCGGTGTTGTTTGTGTGCAAGGCAGGCGACTGTGGGGTCCCTGAGTAACTCGGTTATGGCCTCACATACACACACACACACACACACACACACACACACACACACACACACACACACACACACACACACACACACACACCTGCCCCGCTACGCTGTGTGCGGAGCGAGAGAGAGTGAAAGAGGTGATTCTGAATAATTTATCATAAGTAGATTTCAATAGGCTGAACACGTCCGGTCTGATGAGCCAGCTGTCAATCACTCAGGACCGGCGATGTCATTGGACGGAGGTGAAGAAAGATGGAGAGAATAAGACTTGAAGACGGATGGATAGATGGATACAGAATGTCCAGGTAAAGCTGTATATGTAAGATTTAAAATTTTAAAAGAATGTTATTCGTGTTTTTGCCATATATTTGAAATGCACGAGTAGGAGCCAACCCTTGAGTTAGGATGGTCTATTGATCGTGGCCAGACCCTCTATCATTCTAGATATGGGTCTGGATTTCCAGGCTACAATGCAGACACAAGGCCATTCAAAGTGCTTAACAGGGGCATACAATACATGAAGATTAAACATTACAAATTGCATTTAAAGGTGCAGTGTGTAATATGACATCATCAAGAAAGTTCTACAAAGTTCTAGAATGCAACGCTCCCTGGGTAACCCCAACCCTTTAGAATAATAACAGAAGCTACAGTGGCCTTCAAGGACAAGAACAATTCTAAATTTTAAACAATGCACCTGATGACATTCCAACTATGACACTTTCAAAATGGCGGCACTAGGCCTTGGTCCAAAATATGCAGAAATATGGACATATATGAGACCCTTTCTAAGGGAAAAAATAATAATTCAAAACATTTTGTTCAGCTATTATGCACTAAATTAAATGTACTTGTGGATATTGTAATTATTTTCTACAAAATCTGCTAGGAAATAAAACCCAAGATTCTACACAATGCAACTTTAAGAGATAGTAAACAAACAAAGAATATACATCAAGATTCAAGATTAGCCATTAAACATTTAGACAGAGAAGGTATGGGGAATTTGTAACAAGAAATTTTAAAACTAAAATAGAAATCAGGCCACGATTTCCCCCACACTACATTTCTACCTTCTCGTCTCACCTGGATAGACTGGCGTGTGTGTAGCTTTACTTTGCTCAGACCTTTGGGATGTCAAACACACAAAAACACACACACACACACACACACACACGCACACACACAGCCTGCTCCACACACACACAAGCACGCACACACACACGCTCACTCACTCGCTCACTCACTCACTCACTCACTCGCTCACTCACTCACTCGCTCACTCACTCACTCACTCACTCACTCACTCACTCACTCACTCACTCAGACACACACACACCCTGCTCCACACACACACACACACACACATTCCCGTGACGAGCGGCTGAATCAGAGAAAGTGGCTAAAAAGCTCTAAGGAAAGTCGCTGACGGAGGCAGTGTTTGGATCACACTCTCTCAGGTGGCTGCCAGCTCGCTTCACCGTGTTATACAAGGCTCTCCCTCTGTGTGTGTGTGTGTGTTTGAGGGTTAACACTAGGTTTTAAGGTTCAGGTATGAATTAGTAAGGGTTGGGGTTAGGCATTTAGTTTTGATGGTTAGGGTTAGGGGCTAGGGAATGCATCATGTCAATGATGTCCTCACAAAAATAGCCGTACAAACGTGTGTGTGTTTATGGTAAGGTTAGACAATTACTTGCTATGGTTATGGTAAGTCTCCAGGAAATGAATGAGTGAGTGAGTGAGTGAGTGAGTGAGTGAGTGAGTGAGTGAGTGAGTGAGTGAGTGAGAGACTAAAAATAGACGTACAAACGTGTGTGTGTGCGTATAGTGCGTGCGTGTGTGTGTGTGTGTGTGTGTGGGGCATATAGTGCGTGTGTGTGTGTGTGTGCGTGTGTATTTTTGCAGCATGTGTGTGTGTGTGTGTGTGTGTGTGGTTGTGTGTGTGACGTACTGAGGTTGATAATGTCAGTATGCGACCGGCCGTCTCTCTCAGCCTGTCAGAGCTAAACTGAGTTTGTTTGAGATTAACACAATATGACGTCCCCTTCGCTTCACTCTAAACCCTAATCTAATCTGACGGGGCAGTGTGTGTGTGTGTGTGTGTGTGTGTGTGTGTGTGTGTGTGTGTGTGTGTGTGTGTGTGTGTGTGGAAGGCATGTGGGGGAATGTAACGCTCACTTTGTAGCCCCCGAATAAAAGCTTGTTTTCCATTTTTCCATTGTGTCAGACCACATAGGGACAAGTTATTCTATTATTTAACTTCTGTAAGGGGTGAATTTGAGTCCAAAAGTCTAGTAGGATGGATGGATGGATGGATGGATGGATAGATAAATAGATAGATAGATAGATAGATAGATAGATAGATAGATAGATAGATAGATAGATAGATAGATAGATAGATAGACAGACAGACAGACAGACAGACAGACAGACAGACAGACAGACAGACAGACAGACAGATAGAAACACCACACACACAGTAACCACAGGACATGCACATGCCTGTTGTTGCATTACAGTGACACATGTACTTCTCTCATTCAACATGTATCGACTTAAGTGCTCCCCTACTGCCCCTACCCCCTCTGAACCACACACACACACACACACACACACACACACACACACACACACACACACACACACACACACACACACACACACACACCACGCCCAATGTGTGTGTGTGTGTGTGTGTGTGTGTGCGTGTGTGATATAAATTTTTCAGCGTGTGACCTCGGCTGTAAGTGGCAGACCCTCGACTGTCTCTGCTGGGAGCTTCATGTGAAACACTGTTAACAGCTACCCAGGGAGTGTGTGTGTGTGTGTGTGTGTGTGTGTGTGTGTGTGTGTGTGTGTGTGTGTGCGTGTGTGTGCGTGCGTGTGTGTGTGTGTGTTCCTGGTCATGCTTGTTTTTCGTGTTTGTGTCCTTTACTGTTGCACGATACCAATATGTGTGTGTGTGTGTGTGTGTGTCGGTGTGTTTGTTTCGATACAATATGAATTTCCATACTTTTTGAAACTATAAATGATTAAAAAAATGATGTTGATTAATTTGTCATACTAGCAGAAGCCCTAATAAGTTTGAGAGACCATAACCAAGACATTATTTTAATAAGACTAATTACATATAGCCTATGACAGGACTAGGTTATGTTATGTCATGTTACAGGCTTATATTCAACAAGAGAAAAGGGTTCCAACTAAGTCTTCATACAGTACTCTGATAGATATATCAACAACTCTACTAATGATAACAATTGACCCATATACGCATGAAATGATAAGTGAAACTTTTTCCTGTAATAACCAAAAATGATTCCAAAAATGATTAAATAATGTTATTACTGGGGCGCCCTTAGCTCAGTTGGTAGGGCGTCCCCCCCATGGGCCTCGGCCAGCAGCGGACCCAGGTTCGATTCCAGCCCGCGGTCGTTCTCTGCATGTCACTCCCCTCTCTGCCCCATTTCAACTCTGTCTCTACACTATCAATAAAGCATAACAATGCCCAAAAAATATCTTAATTATAAAATTATAATAATAATGTTATTACTACATGCATTCTGGCAATGTCACCGCTGACAGCTGTGTGCTACAATCTCAAAGGCATTCGCATTGAAATAAAAAGTAATTTTTTCACCCAAATGTAATATATTTTTGAGTGCATTTTCAGTACTTGTATACCGTACAACACTAGTTAAAGCTGGGGTATATGATTTCTGATTGGTCAAAGTTAACATGAGCTGACGTCAGGGAGGGACCATAGGGGAGGGACCAAAGAGAACATGTGGAGCGGTTGAGGTATTTGGATTCAAATCTCTATCCCAACTGCCATGTTCTCCCCAAATCCTCCACCCCAGCTTTAAGTGTCCTTTAATTTCGACTACCCATTGCATGACCAAATGACCTGTCCTTTTTCAATTATTTTTACTTATTCTAAGAAAACCCCTTTTTGCTTTTCCTCAGATCTCACTGGAAACCTAAAGTCCAAAGTCTAAACATATTCACTGGACAAGACGATGAAAACAAATGTGCATCAGTGTGAGGACCACACACACACACACACACACACACACACACACACAGCTCCTCTGGTCTCTGAACACATTCTTCCAGGTGAGTGGAGCTTATGGTGGACCGCTGTGTGTCCTTGACAGAGCTATTGAAAAATTAAACTCCCTCTCCTCTCCTCTCCTTTCCGTGTGTGTGTGTGTGTGTGTGTGTGTGTGTGTGTGTGTGTGTGTGTGTGTGTGTCTCTCTCTCTCTGTTTGTGTGTGTGTGTGTGTCTGCGTGTGTGTGCAAGAGTTCTCTCAGGACATTTTTCTCCGGAGACTGGGTTGGTGTGTGTGTGCGTCTGCGTGCGTGCATGCATTCGTGTGCATGCATACGTGTGTGAGTGTGCATGTGTGTGTGCCTCTGTCTGTCCCAGTGTGTGTGTATGAGTGTGTGTGTGTGTGTGCGCGTGTGAGTGTGTGTGTGCCTCTGTCTGTCCCAGTGTGTGTGTGTGTGTGTGTGTGAGTGTGTGTGTGTGTGTGTGTGTGACAGCCCTCTGGAGTACTGAGTAAAGGTCAAAGGTCAAGTTGCAGGATTTCCAGCTCTCGCTCTCCTTGAGGATTTAGGACGGAGACGGTTTCTGGAATGAAAAAAACAACGGAAACTCAACTACAAGCTGCGGGTTCACGGTGTGTATCTAATGGTCTGCGATTATCAATTATCATTTAGAAATAAACGAAAAAGAAAAATTTATTTTATTTTCGAAAAAGCAGCTGTTAAAGGTGCAGTGTGTAATATGACATCA
>OX442357.1:754067-759067 GCA_949357725.1 Hyperoplus immaculatus | reverse complement strand
ACATACAAACAGACATGCATTCAAAGACGCAGACACACACACATACACTTGTAAACACAGCCGCACACACACACACCCACACGCACACGCACACACACACACACACACACACACACACACGCACACACACACACACACACCATAGCTCCAGGCAGGATGTGGATCAGTGTGTTTCATAATTGAGCGTTGAGCTTTTATCCCACTTGACCTTTGACCCTGAAACAGTTATTGACATGTTTCATGTTCCCGGGTCAAACACACACACACACACACACACACACACACACACACACACACACACACACACACACACACACACACACACACACAAGCTCTATTATTTTTCCTCTGATTAAATGAGTAAATTAAACATAACAGCAAATGAGGCAGTGCTATTTTTATACAGTTTTTCTTAACGCCTTTGTCATGGGTCATACGCTCACCCAGGAACAACAGCTGGCGTAGTAAAAACACTACCGCTTTTGTCCTAAAGGGGGCGCAAGAATTAACACAAACTGAAAATTCCTCAGAGCACCTTTACAGTACACAGAATATATACGAACAGTGTATACATACTTGTGTGCTTTTGATTGGAAACATACGACAGTCTAACCTTTATCAGTGTCCTATATCTGTTTGTTTGCAAAAAGAAGCGACAGTGTATCCTGTTGTTATTTTATTTTATTTATTTTATTTAACCTTTATTTAACCAGGCAAATTGCTTGAGGTCAAATGACCTCTTTTTCGAGCAAGGCCTGGCCAAAAACGGCAGCAGCTAAAATGAATCAAATACAAGACAAACATAAAAAGAAAGCACAGACATGAGAAAACAGAGAAAAAAGCACAGACATGAGAAGACAGAGACAAATACATTCCAATGGATGAAAGAAAAACAATTTTGAGGAAATGATAAAATACTACACAGTGAAACATTTACACACTCCAAAATTCGCCATTAAGAAACATGTAATTCGAATTTGTTTTGATCGAAAAGAAAAAAAAAAAACGCATAACTCCTCAGGTAATACATGAGCTAATTTTGTCAGCATAATCAATTTATGTCGTTTTTTCTATGTCGTTTTGATAAAAAAAATTAAAATAAAAGACAGTCTAGCCTTTGTCCTTTTCATTGAAAAAAAATTAAAATAACTACCATGTCATTTTGATTGATAAAGAATAAAAAAAAAAGAAAAAAACGACAGTCTGCTATGTCATGTTCATAAAAAAAAATGGAACTGCTCGTAAATTCCATTGATATACCTGTTTTATAATCAGAGAGGATATGGTGTGTGTGTGTGTGTGTGTGTGTGTGTGTGTGTGTGTGTGTGTGTGTGTGTGTGTGGAGGGCCGAGCGAGGCCAGCGCTAAAACGCCTCGGTCCTGCCCACGAGAGATAAGTGAATGTTCCCTTCCACACATACACACACACACACACACACACAAACACACTCACACACACACAATCCCAAGTTTATATGTACAGTATGTATATGATATGGAGATGCACAAACACACACACACAATATCCAGATTATCTTGTGGAAGAGGTTTACACACACACCTCAAATCCTGAGCCTGACATGTAAACACACACACACACACACACACACACACACACACACACACACACACACACACACACACACACATACACACAAACATGTTCACACATACAACATATAGAAAGATAGCGTTAAATCTAAATGTGGCGAGGACAGCGTGTGTGTGTGTGTGTGTGTGTGTGTGTGTGTGTGTGTGTGTGTGTGTGTGTGTGTGTGTGTGTGTGTGTGTGTGTGAAGAATCGGTCTGACTAAGCTCTGAATTTACATGTCCAAGCAAAGTTGTTAACCCTGAGAGGCTGAGGGCCAGAGAGGAGCTAATGGGATTTCTCTGTTAATGAAATTTATGAAAGAGAGAGAGAAGGAGGGATGGAGAGATGGAAGAATAAAGGTGTAGAGGAGAGAGAGAAGGAGGGATGGAGAGATGGAAGAATAAAGGTGTAGAGGAGAGAGAGAAGGAGGGATGGCGAGATGGAAGAATAAAGGTGTAGAGGAGAGAGAGAAGGAGGGATGGAGAGATAGAAGAATAAAGGTGTAGAGGAGAGAGAGAAGGAGGTATGGAGAGATAGAAGAATAAAGGTGTAGAGGAGAGAGAGAAGGAGGGATGGAGAGATGGAAGAATAAAGGTGTGGAGGAGAGAGAGAAGGAGGGATGGCGAGATGGAAGAATAAAGGTGTAGAGGAAAGAGAGAAGAAGGAGGGATGGCGAGATGGAAGAATAAAGGTGTAGAGGAGAGAGAGAAGAAGGAGGGATGGAGAGATAGAAGAATAAAGGTGTAGAGGAGAGAGAGAAGGAGGGATGGAGAGATAGAAGAATAAAGGTGTAGAGGAGAGAGAGAAGGAGGGATGGAGAGATAGAAGAATAAAGGTGTGGAGGAGAGAGAGAAGGAGGGATGGAGAGATAGAAGAATAAAGGTGTAGAGGAGAGAGAGAAGGAGGGATGGCGAGATGGAAGAATAAAGGTGTAGAGGAAAGAGAGAAGAAGGAGGGATGGAGAGATAGAAGAATAAAGGTGTAGAGGAGAGAGAGAAGGAGGGATGGAGAGATAGAAGAATAAAGGTGTGGAGGAGAGAGAGAAGGAGGGATGGAGAGATAGAAGAATAAAGGTGTAGAGGAGAGAGAGAAGGAGGGATGGCGAGATGGAAGAATAAAGGTGTAGAGGAAAGAGAGAAGAAGGAGGGATGGCGAGATGGAAGAATAAAGGTGTAGAGGAGAGAGAGAAGGAGGGATGGAGAGATAGAAGAATAAAGGTGTAGAGGAGAGAGAGAAGGAGGGATGGAGAGATGGAAGAATAAAGGTGTGGAGGAGAGAGAGAAGGAGGGATGGCGAGATGGAAGAATAAAGGTGTGGAGGAGAGAGAGAAGGAGGGATGGAGAGATAGAAGAATAAAGGTGTAGAGGAGAGAGAGAAGGAGGGATGGAGAGATGGAAGAATAAAGGTGTAGAGGAGAGAGAGAAGGAGGGATGGAGAGATAGAAGAATAAAGGTGTAGAGGAGAGAGAGAAGGAGGGATGGAGAGATGGAAGAATAAAGGTGTGGAGGAGAGAGAGAAGGAGGGATGGCGAGATGGAAGAATAAAGGTGTGGAGGAGAGAGAGAAGGAGGGATGGAGAGATAGAAGAATAAAGGTGTAGAGGAGAGAGAGAAGGAGGGATGGAGAGATGGAAGAATAAAGGTGTAGAGGAGAGAGAGAAGGAGGGATGGCGAGATGGAAGAATAAAGGTGTGGAGGAGAGAGAGAAGGAGGGATGGAGAGATGGAAGAATAAAGGTGTAGAGGAGAGAGAGAAGGAGGGATGGCGAGATGGAAGAATAAAGGTGTGGAGGAGAGAGAGAAGGAGGGATGGAGAGATGGAAGAATAAAGGTGTAGAGGAGAGAGAGAAGTGCAGGTGGAGTTGAGACCCCAAGTGAAAACACCTGCATTTTTTTTTATGGTCAGAAACTTCAGGCTAAAAAATGATAATTTCTAAGCTCTGGTCAATTCTGAGATTTGTGTCTGTTGATCTTCCATAACATGTCTTCTTTCATACTCTCTCTCTCTCTCTCTCTCTCTCTCTTTCTCTCTCTCTCTCTCTTCCATAACATGTCTTCTTTCATACTCTCTCTCTCTCTCTCTCTCTCTCTCTCTCTCTCTCTCTCTCTCTTCCATAACATGTCTTCTTTCATACTCTCTCTCTCTCTCTCTCTCTCTCTCTCTCTCTCTCTCTCTCTCTTCCATAACATGTCTTCTTTCATACTCTCTCTCTCTCTCTCTCTCTCTCTCTCTCTCTCTTCCCATAACATGTCTTCTTTCATACTAGTAGAAATCAAAGGTCCAAAATGTTCATTCAGGTGTTTATTTGACTAAATTGCATCTGTATATTTCCCCTATACAACCATCTTTAATGGCCATTATCTCAACATTATTTTTTATTTTTATTTTTTTTTTAAATCAAATTCTAAAGAACTTACATCTATATCACACACACACACACACGCACGCACACACACACACACGCACACACACACACACACACACATACGCACACACACACACGCACACACACACACACACGCACACACACACACGCACACACGCACACAGCACACACACACACACACACACACACACACACACACACACACACGCACACACACACGCACGCACACACACACACACACACACACACACACACACACACGCACGCACGCACGCACACACACACACACACACACACATCACACACACACAGAGGAGTCCAGCCATTGTCAGTCCGTGAAAAATATAAAATTGAGTAGAACGGAGCAATGTAATGGGTAAGCGCCATAGAGACATACAGTCTGTTCAAACATTCGAAGAGATGACTGACATGTTGGTTGAATATACAAGAACTTACAACACACACACACACACACACACACACACACACACACACACACACACACGCACACACACACACGCTGACATGTTGGTTGATGGTGAGTGTGTGTTTTCGCTCAGGGGTTCCTAGTGTTTTGATTCGACAGCTGAACCCAGCGGCTGTGTGAGCTGGATCTGGGCCTTTCTACACAAACCCTAAAGCAGGGAGCTCACACACACACAACCACACACACACACACACACACACAGCACACACACACCACACAACACACACACACACATGCACGCACGCACGCACACGTTAAAAGGTTATACTTGTGAGGACATTCATTGACATTATGCATTCCGTAGCCCCTTACCTCTTACGCCTGGGCACCGCCCCGCCTACCTACTTCCGCTCAATTTTCCTTTCCCTTCAGTAGTCAGTCTGGAGTGTGCGGCATATTAGTGGGGTTCTCTCCAGCAGATTTCTGCCGGTCCAAATGAAATGAAGCACGATGGTCTGGTTGGCACCTTACCCTAACCCTAACCATCCAAACTAAATGCCTAACCCCGACCCTTACACTAACCCTAACATAAACCTAAT
>OX442357.1:739067-744067 GCA_949357725.1 Hyperoplus immaculatus | reverse complement strand
AAAACAATAAGAAGTGATTATTCACGTCTATCATTGAGAATGTAGTGGCTGGGTGGTATTTTACTATAGCCTGCAATCTTCAAATATTCAAAAATAACAAAGTGCAAAATGAGGTTTTAATCCTCATGTACTTCCTTTAAGCTACTAGTGACTAAGTGTGCAGTGGACAAAGGGAGGAAGAGATTGCTTTATTTTATAATTTAGCTTTTTGATTTGAGAGTGATCCTCCTTGACTACACCAACAAGAAACTTTATAAAGACACTTAAAAAAACGATCTCTGCCCATACAAAAAGTTCTGACTTGGATTTGATGGAGCGATCGATGTGTATAAAACCATCCGGTAGGTATGGTCTGATGACGGGCCGTTATATTAATAATAAACAGCGTGCTGCACAAATATGAGACTGTCCACCGCGACCTATTACGTCAAGGCTACATTAAAAAAAACAATAGCTTAGCTTAAGGATTCTCGTTGCTCTAATGTGGAAGTGGAATATTTGATGCAAATTTGGCCGGATGAAAATATTCACAAACAGTCGTATAGCCCACAAGACTACGCTCCAAATCCTAAACGCGCACGGTGACGTAGGCAAGGTGCCAGTGTGCCCAGGCCACAAGCAGTGTGAGCACGGGCCAGCGGGGGGAGTGGGGGGGGGGGGATCGTGCTGAATCGTGCTGAGCACGGAACAGGCAAATGGCACTAGTGTGAGTGGGCCCTTAGACTGACTCCCGCTGTCTGCTCCGTGAGGCTCGAGCCCTTCAGCTGAGCGAACAACTGTCCAACACGGAGATGAAAAACGAAACTTAACTATCCTGTCCTGCCTGGGCTGACTTAAGGTGGAGCAACCAAATATAAATGAATAAATATTGTACTAAACTGTAACACAAGTAATGAGTTGGAATTTGGATCAGTAATTGTAGTTTTTCCGAAGCATTCACGAGTTCCTAACGTTATTATTAACCTCTAGGGCTAGGCATTGTCACAACACAGCAGCATAATAACTTTATAGGAAAACTACCACTACATTAGCCCTGCTCTTTTCTCATTATGTCATTTCTTCATAGACAGACAGTTGATCAGTAATACCTGGAGAGTGTAGTCTCTCCTGTGCTGCTTGCTTCGTTAGTCTAGAGGCTTGGATCCGTCTCTCGCGCGCCTTCCTTGTATTCAAAATCAGTGCCGTTGGGAGCGGTTAGGAGTCTCGGGAGTGGGTCGGGGGGATCGGGTTTGGGCAATATTACCTGGCTGCATTCACTTGCAGTCGGACATTTGAAACTCGCGCTCGTAAATGTCTCTTAACAGCCAGAAATAAATGTTTAATTGGGCGCTGCCAACTGGGGTGGCAGCTGGGGTGGCAAGGCTTTTTTTTAGGGTGGCAGTTGCCACCCCATGCCACCCCGGTAGATCCGCCCCTGCACAAACGGGCTCTCCTCCCTCTGCTCCGGTCATTTTAACGGGCTCTCCTCCCTCTGTTCTGGTCATTTTAAGGGGCTCTCCTCCCTCTGTTCTGGTCATTTTAACGGGCTCTCCTCCCTCTGTTCTGGTCATTTTAACGGGCTCTCCTCCCCTCTGTTCTGGTCATTTTAACGGGCTCTCCTCCCTCTGCTCTGGTCATTTTAACGGGCTCTCCTCCCTCTGTTCTGGTCATTTTAACGGGCTCTCCTCCCTCTGTTCTGGTCATTTTAACGGGTTCTCCTCCCTCTGTTCTGGTCATTTTAACGGGCTCTCCTCCCTCTGTTCTGGTCATTTTAACGGGCTCTCCTCCCTCTGTTCTGGTCATTTTAAGTCACTATTTTCGGGTAAACAGAGACGGAAAAAGCAGTTTCTCTTCCGTCTTCTTTGTTGCCAAGGCGACGAGTCCCGACGATCCACTATCTGATTGGCCCTTTGAAAAAAGCGGCGGTGACGTCCCCACTGCCTTTCTGAAAAGTTGAACTTTTTTCAACTGGAGAAACTCGAAGCGGCCGCACAAAAAGCTCGGAAAAAAAAACGTTGGGCACTGCGCCTTTTCTCCGAGCGGCCGCCTTTAGCCGAGGCGGCCGCTTCTCATTGGGAATCGATTGAAAAAAGGCGTTAGGTGGACACGGGCCCGTATTGTTAAAGATTAATTGTGACCTGTAACAAAATAATTTTTCTAATGTTGTATTTATAGGCCTATACTCTTATGCTCAAGTATAATTCTCAGGTACCTCTTAAAACACCTCTCCTCTCTCTCTCTCTCTTTCTCTCTCTCTCTCTCTCTCTCTCTCTCTCTCTCTCTCCCTTTCTCTTTCTCCGTATCTCTCTCCCTTTCACTTTCTCTCTCTCCCTCCCTCCCTCTCTATCTCTCTCTGTCTATCTCCCTCTCTTTCTCTCCCCTCTCTCTCTCCTCTTTCTCTCTCTATCCATCTCTCTCACTCTCTCTCTCACTCTCACACTCACACTCACACTCACAATAACACACACACACACACACACACCCTGCTTGTCGCGGGTTCATAATCCGTGTCATGGTGCCTGATTGGGGATTAGGACTAGCAGTTTATTCACGGCGGGGAGAATGATACAGTGCTTAGCGACAGCGGCTCCCGCGGCAACCGCTCTCTGCTGAATTAGCAACATGTTTGAATGAGATAAAAGGGAAAAGCTTAGCGCACACACACACACACACACACACACACACACACACACACACACACACACACTCAGACTCTCTCTCACACACACACACACACTCAGACTCTCTCTCTCTCTCACACACACACACACACACACACACACACACACACATACACACACACACACACACACACACACACACACACACACACACACACACACACACACACACTCAGACTCTCTCTCACACACACACACACACACACACACTCAGACTCTCTCTCTCTCTCTCTCTCTCTCTCACACACACACACACACACACACACACACACACACACACACACACACACACACACACACACACACACACACACAGTATAAAAGGGAAAGCTTAGCCCACCAAGCTAAACTAAGCTAATCCCTATACAGCTGTGAAATGAGCCGGGCCATCCGCAACCGACCGCACCTAGACCCCATCGACATCGAGAGATTCACACACATACACACACACACACACACACACACACACACACACACACACACACACACACACACACACACACACACACACACACACACATTCATAGAGAGACACACACTCAGACACATACGCACACACACACACACACACACATTCATAGAGAGACACACACTCAGACACATACAAACAAACACAAACACACACACACACACATTCATAGAGAGACACACACACAGACACATACAAACAAACACAAACACACACACACACACATTCATAGAGAGACACACACACACAGACACATACACACACACACACACACACACACACACACACACATTCATAGAGAGACACACACAGAGACACATACAAACACACACACACACACACACACACAACACAAACACAGACACAGACACACACACAAACACACACACAGACACACACACACTGAACACTAAATAGAAAGCCCTCCAGAGCACATAGCTACACGGAGCTGCAGAACAATCCCCCGAATATTTCATTACAACAATAGAAATCGTCAAGAATATTATTGTATCACTCTTTTTTTTTAAGATATATTTTTTTGTCATTTTTATGCTTTATTGATAGTGTAGAGACAGAGTTGAAATGGGGCAGAGAGGGGAGTGACACGCAGAGAACGACCGCGGGCTGGAATCGAACCCGGGTCCGCTGCTGGCCGAGGCCCATGGGGGGGGGGGACGCCCTACCAACTGAGCTAAGGGCCCATGGGGGGGGGGGGGGGACGCCCTACCAACTGAGCTAAGGGCCCATGGGGGGGGGACGCCCTACCAACTGAGCTAAGGGCGCCCCATATGTTTGTATCACTCTTAAACTAACCTACATTTTAATACACACAGAAACAATTAGTTTGAGTAGTTGACAGTGGCTTTGATGTTCAGACAATACCTAAATGATAAAGCTATAGTGCGTAACTTCTGTCACCCTCCATGAGGAATTCTGAGTAATTACAACAACACTGTTGTCGCATCTACATGAGGTTGTGATCACGCATGGATTATACCTTCTGCTGCATGTCCAGGCTTAATCAACTTTGTGTCAACTCATTTTGGCGATGGCTTGAATATGACCGACATTCATTTATATTAAAAAGTTACACACTATAGCTTTAAGTAATCGAAAAATAGAAAATAAACAAATAAATTCTCTTAACCAAGTAGCCTTACGGGGGCGCCCTTAGCTCAGTTGGTAGGGCGTACCCCCCCCCCATGGGCCTCGGCCAGCAGCGGACCCGTGTTCGATTCCAGCCCGCGGTCGTCCTCTGCATGTCACTCCCCTCTCTACCCCATTTCAACTCTGTCTCTACACTATCAATAAAGCATAAAAATGCCAAAAAATATCTTTAAAAAAAAAGTAGCCTAAATGAGGCATTTTATGGGGCCCAAAGAAATTGCCTAGCCTAATAGTACATCTGCCTCTAATTCATAATTATATGAGGGACTATACAGCAGTCCTAACCATCAGTAGATTATTATATTATTGTTTAGAAAATAGGGTTTTTAAACCTTTTTGTAATTCAGTCTCAGATTAACTAACAGTATAATAAAAATGCTGTAACACACAACATTCTTTTCCCCTTGTTATTTCTTAACAATACAGTAAATTGCCAAGTGCAGCAATTTTAATTTGCTTATCACCTGTTCTGTTCGGTTATGGGGGAAATAAGTGTCATATTACGAACCCGTTTTGAGTGTCCAATTGTATTTATTTGCACAGACCTATGATTACGGGGGCTTATGTGTGTGTGTGTGTGTGTGTGTGTGTGTGTGTGTGTGTGTGTGTGTGTGTGTTTTACAGACATCTTTTGACAGCTGAAAATATACCTCGATTTGATGTCTTTATTTTTCAACAAATTAAGCCTCTAAAAATAGCCTCTT
>OX442357.1:714067-731567 GCA_949357725.1 Hyperoplus immaculatus | reverse complement strand
TACCTTTAACTTTAACACTAACTAAACATATGTTACAAATACTATGAATATAATCATGGCCACATGTTGCAAATAAATATCAAATAAGAAGTAACTTGTTGGATGCACTAATATCAGGGACATAGCAACAACATTTTCCTTATCCAAGCCTTATCTTTATTTAAAGGAATGTGTTCACAATGTTACATTCTAAAGATTTATTAAACCACTACAGTTTATTTTGCGGTTATAATTTGCTACTCCAGCATTATCCATAATTGCATATTACTTTTTCTTCTGTCAGTCTTCACAATACAAGAGGGGACTTTCAAGTAAACTCTTAATTTTCTATTATAAAACATATTTAGCGGTGCTGACTGGATGAACAGTGTGCTGGAACATTTCTTGACTGGTCTGCTGACAGCAAGTAGCAAGTAAAAAAAGTTGATTTGCCGATTACATGCAGAGTGGGTGACTGAGAGATTGGAGTTATGAAACTAGCACACTATATAAGTGATCACTGTATAAAAATAGAGACATTTAACATGTGTATATATATATATATATATATATATATATATATATATATATATATATATATATATATATATATATATATATATATATATATATATATATATATATATATATACATTGCTCACTTCACCTTTTAAATATATTATGTAAGTCATACTAATTGACCCTACCTGCAGTACTACATTGACCAAATGTAGAAGAGAGTTAAGGAGATTCTCTCTAGACCAAACTCATGCCTGCTGAACAGCTACCAAAAGCTTCTCCAGACAGGTCAGCTTCCCTAATATAGAAAAAGGTCCTCACATCTACTGTTTGAAACGACATGAGTCGTCTTTTAGTTGGTACTAATTGACACAAGTTCCCTGTTGGTTAGGATGGAATGATATTCACACTCCATCATGGATGAAAAAGACCTAGCCAGATCAATAATGCCTATGAAAATAATCTTAACTGCATTTGAGAATAGTTATAACATAACATATAATTTGAAAATGATTGTAGAGTTTAAAAATGTTTTAATACATATATTTTTTTCAAGATTTTTTTACGATAGATAAACGACAGTGGGCACAAGCGGAGCGACATGTGCAACACTCTAACTACAGTCTGCTTTACCAATAGTCACCTGAGCTGAACAGTTCACAACACCTGCAAAACCCATTCCAAGCAACACACTATTCACACACATCTCAAAACACAAACACACACTGTCTATCAGAACACACAGAGTAAAAACACCAGCATCAAACACCAATAAACAAATTACAAACGTTTACTCATTACAGTTTGAATAATGTGAGTGACTTGAATGAACTTGAATTTCTAGTGAAATCTTAATTGTCGATTATAAAAAGTATTTAGCGGTGCTGACTAGATGAACAGAGGGCTGACACATTGGATGACTGGTCTGCTGAGAGCAAGAATCTGTTGCTGTTTGCTGTGATTTTTAACAATATGTAATGCACATTATGGAATACATCAAACACTGCTATTACTTTTAAAATGGTAAAAATATGCATTTTAATTATGCAAACTGGATCATTCTTAAGGGAAATATAATATGAATGTAGTCTTAAATGTCTGTTTGTTATACATATTGACCCTACAGTCCTAAATTGTATGGAATGACAGGAGTCCCCGTTTAGCTGGCACTAATTGACACAAGTTCCCTGTTGGTTAGGATGGATTGATATTCACACTCCATCATGGATGAAAAAGATTTTGGCAGATCATTAATACCTATGAAAATAATCTCAACTGAATTTGAGAATAGTTATAACACAACATATAATTTGAACATGATTTGTAGAGATTAACATGTTTTAATATATATTTGGTCTGCTGACAGCAAGTATCTGTTGCTGGTTGCTGTGATTTTTATCAATATGTAATACACACTTTGGAATACATTAGAGGTGTAGTGTAGTTTTTTGTAGTGGCTATACTGTGATGATTCCCTCCTCACCTCTTAGTGAATATGCAACATAGCATTTTGTACACATTTTTAAACATATGGCTTACACTGTAGTGGGTTTACAATGTTGTGGTTGTTGCAGTTGGCGCAGCAAGGTAAAAACATTTTACACCCTACTAATGGACAATTTGTGATGGAAGAACTTCCATCACAAATCACCCTAACCCTAACACCTCCCTGGCTCGGGCACCAGGCGTACCAATGTTTTGGTTCAGAGTTCAACACAGTGAACCATAACATTCTGGAGTCTAAGGAGATGAGCCTTTATCTATACAGCTAACCTAAGTGTCTCCTAACAGTGTCACCAGGCAAAAGTCACTAATATATATATATATATATATATATATATATATATATATATATATATATATATATATATATATATATATATATTGCTAACTTCACCTTCAAATGTCGTATGTATGTAATTGACCAAATGTAGAAGAGTTAAGAAGATTGTCTCTAGACCAACTCATGCCTGCTGAACAGCTACCAAAAGCTTCTCCAGACAGGTCAGCTTCCCTAATATAGAAAAAGGTCCTCACTTCTCCTGTTTGAAACGACATGAGTCCTCCTTTGGTTGGCACTAATTGACACAAGTTCCCTGTTGGTTAGGATGGAATGATATTCACACTCCATCATGGATGGAAAAGACTTTGCCAGATCAATAATGCCTATGAAAATAATCTCAACTGCATTTGAGAATAGTTATAACACACCAAATCATTTGAACATGATTTGTAGAGTTTAAAGTGTTTTAATAAACCTATTTTTTTACAGTTTTTTCTGATTGCTAAACGACAGTGAGCACAACTGGACCGACATGTGAAAAACTATAACCCCAGATCATACTGTACACTGCCACACAGGCTTGTACAGTAGGCACTAGGCATGATGGGATCATCACTTCATCCACCTCTCTTCTTACCCTGATGCATTCATCACTCTAGAACAGGGTCAGTGTGGTCTCATCAGACCACACAACCTGTTTCCATTGCTCCAGAGTCCAATATGTATGCACATTGAACCATTTCTTCAAAATAAAACCCCCTGATAAGTGCTTTTTTTAAGGCTACACATCTGTATAGTCAATATCCCTTATGTTCTCTTTACGTTGTGCATGTGGAAAGGCTCTTAATTTCAATATTAAAAATAGCCGGGAGTTCTACTGTTGATATTTAAAATGTTGATGCAACCAAATAATTTTATTTATTTTAAGTGATTGAACCCCCAAGTGAAAAAAAAGAATACTGAAGTAGATTTTTTATAGTAAACTCAATATATTTGAAGTGTGTTTATGAGCAATATATGTTAAGTTGTGTTAAATTGAAACAACTTAAGTTGAACTTAAGTTGAACTTAAGCAGTGCTTCAGCATAATTTAAGTGTATTTCTTACCTCATTTGCATACCAAAATAGTACAACTTATTTTGTACCTAAGTAAACTATTTAAGTATACTTTTGAACCTATACTTCATTTATACTAAAATATTATTTAGTAAAGGGGTTTTGTTAATTTAAACTATACTAATAATTCACTATTAACATTTTTACAAAAATACTTGATTAAAGGCTTTTTATTCATCAATAGCATAGTCTTTATTCTGGTAAATCCCATTTTTCAACAAAAACTTAAGTGAGAACCAGTCAACACACAGCAGGCTAACTTAGGCAAGGCAAGGCAAGGCAAGGCAAGTTTATTTATATAGCACAATTCAGACACAAGGCCACTCAAAGTGCTTTACAGGGGCAAGATTAGAATACATAAAACACATTATAAAACATTTAAAAGCGAATAAAAGAAGCAAATAAAAAAATAAAATAAAAATTAAAACTCGATTTAAAATTGCAAGTTAAAAAGGAAACAAAAAAGTCTTCAGACTCGATTTAAAAGAACTGAGAGTTGCAGCAGACCTCAAGTTCTCTGGGAGTTTGTTCCAGATTGTTGGTGCATAAAAACTAAAAGCTGCTTCTCCTCGTTTAGTCCTAACTCTAGGGACTGTAAGTAGACCTGTCCCAGACGACCTAAGGGCTCTGGACGGTTCATAACTTATCAGCATATCAGTAATGTATTTTGGCCCTAAACCATTTAGTGCTTTATAAACCAACATCAGAATTTTGAAATCAATTCTTTGAGTGACTGGAAGCCAATGTAAAGACCTCAGAACTGGGGTAATGTGATCCACCTTTTTGGTCCTAGTGAGGACTCGAGCAGCAGCGTTCTGAATTAGCTGAAGCTGTCTGATTGATTTTTTTGGAAGGCCAGCAAGGACACTGTTACAGTAGTCAAGTCTACTAAAGATAAATGCATGGACAAGTTTTTCTAAATCTTGCTGAGACATAAGCCCTTTAATTCTCGATATGTTTTTTAGGTGGTAGTAGGCTGATTTATTGATTGATTTTATGTGTTTCTTGAAATTCAAGTCAGAGTCTACAACAACACCAAGATTTCTGGCTTGGGGTGTAGTTTCTAACATAATGGATGTAAGCTGTGCGCTGACTTTTAATTGTTCATCTTTGGCACCAAAGACAATTACTTCAGTTTTATCGTTGTTTAATTGAAGGAAATTTTGGCACATCCAATCATTGATTTGTTCAATGCACTTACTCAGTGCCTGTATTGGACTGTAGTCTCCTGGTGATATGGTTATGTAAATTTGTGTGTCGTCTGCATAATTATGGTAGCATAATTTGTTCTTATTCATAATCTGAGCTAGTGGGAGCATGTAGATGTTAAATAGAAGAGGGCCAAGAATGGAACCTTGGGGGACCCCGCATGTAATATTTGTCCGCTCAGATGTGAAGTTGCCTATTGACACATAGTAGTCTCTATCCTTTAAGTAGGATTCAAACCAGCTTAGTACAGTTCCCGAAAGTCCAACCCAGTTTGCTAGTCGATCTAGTAATATGCTGTGGTCAACTGTGTCAAAAGCGGCACTGAGATCCAGTAAAACTAAGACAGAACTTTTGCCACTGTCTGTGTTTAAATGGATGTCATTGAGGACCTTAACCAGAGCAGTCTCAGTACTGTGGTGTTGTCGAAATCCTGACTGGAAGACATCAAAGCAGTTATTCATTGCTAAGTAGTTATTTAGCTGTTGATAAACAGCTTTTTCAATGATTTTACTTAAAAATGGTAGGTTAGATATGGGCCTATAATTTTTCATGAGTGATGTATCTAGATTGTTCTTTTTTAAGAGTGGCTTGATGACTGCTGTTTTCAGGGCCTGTGGGAATACACCTGTCTGAAGGGACATATTGACAATTTGTAGAACATCTGAGGCCATACAGCTAAAAACAGTTTTAAAGAAGCCTGTGGGCAGAATGTCAAGGCAACAGGATGAGGAGTTCAGGTGTTGTATAATGTCCTCCAGGTTTTTGTGGTTTATAAGATAAAATTCTGTCATTGCATTTGAATTGATTTTAAGAGGGAACACATATGTTGAACTTGGTATTGATGCAGTGACAGCTTGTCTAATTTTGTGAATTTTCTCAGTAAAGAAGGAGGCAAATTCATTGCAGGCCCTCGTGGAAAGATGCTCAGACGCTACTGGCACAGGAGGGTTTGTTAATCTGTCGACAGTAGCAAACAGGGCACGTGCATTGTTGTTGTTTTTGGTGATGATGTCAGAAAAGAAAGAATGCCTTGCATTTCTCAGTTCTGAGTTAAACGTGCACAGTTTCTCTTTGAAGATGTCATAATGAACCTGGAGATTTGTTTTTCGCCACCTGCGTTCTGCTTTACGGCACTCTCTTCTTTCTATTCTGACCTGCGGGGCATTTCTCCAAGGAGATCTTTTCTTACCAGAGACAACCTTCATCTTAGTGGGCGCAATAGCATCTATAACACTTGTAAGTTTGCCGTTAAAGTTGTCTAAGAGCTCCTTAACTGAGTTACAGGGGAGGGGTGGTACCGAAGAAAATGCTTGAATGAATGTTTCACTGGTATTTTCTGTAATATACCGCTTTTTGATTACTTTTGACTGATCAATTGTGTGAACAGACATTGTACTCTCAAAAAATAAACAGGAATGGTCCGTGAGGGGACCCATATCTGCCACTGTTATGTCTGAAATGTTCATTCCTCTGGAAATGATAAGGTCCAGCGTGTGCCCTTTGTTATGAGTTGGTTTGTCAACATGCTGATTTAGTCCAAAGTTGTCAAGGACACAGCACAGTTCTTTCGCACATCTGTCCTCTGGTTTGTCAGTATGAATATTGAAATCTCCGACGATTAATACACAGTCAAACTCAGTACAGATTACAGACAGCAGTTCAGTAAGTTCATCAAAAAAGCTTGCATTGTATTGTGGTGGCCGGTAGATATTGATGAAAATAGCTCTAGAGGCTGAATTTAACTGTAGAGCCACATACTCAAATGAATCAAAATTTCCATAAGACATCTTTTTGCATTGTAGAGATTCTTTAAACAGAATAGAAACCCCCCCTCCTTTTTTATGCACTCTGGATTCACTCACAAAATTGTAATTTGCGGGGGCGGACTCTATAAGAACAGCTGAGCTGTTATCTTGGTCTAACCAAGTTTCAGTTAAAAACATAAAATTAAGATTGTGCCTAGTAATAAGATCATTAATTAAAAATGTTTTACCTGCCAAGGATCTGATGTTTAATAAACCTAAATTTAGTGTGTTCGAAGCATTGTCAGCCCGATTTATTTCAGCACACTGTGGCTGAAGAGGAATGCTTATCAGATTTGATACATTTACAGGATTTAAGAGTTTCCTGTTACTTGAGATACACTTTGAGAAACAGGGCCCCAGCTTATCCTGTGAGTCGTAGGCGTTAACTAAGTAGCCGCGGCCCGGCACATATCAACAAGTGCTGACATCATCAGTCTCCCTAGCCTGATGATGATGACGTCGCGGTGGGATTGGAGGGCGTGGAGGGGTGAAGAGCCGGGCACTGTGGCTTAGATTGGCGAGTTGAGGGGGACGTTGACTGCTGGGGGTACATATGATTTCCTTAAATCCCAGATCAGGAGAGGATGGAGAAAGGGTGGTTGCAGGAGAGAAACGAGGAGAGAGAGGTCGGCTTGGTGTTGAACTGCGTGGTCCAGGGGAGACGGGGATGGGTGGAGCCCCCTCCTCTCTGCCCTGATATCTCTCCTGGTCTGAGCTGTCATCTGGGGCCGGCAGTTGTCCTTCGGCGCTGCTGCTACGCTGTGTTATCTTCTTCTCCTGGGCCTTGTCCTTGGCACGAACAGATTGGTGACGTAGGACGTACATCACGTTGGATGTGAATAGTTTGACTCCAGCCTTATTTAGACAAAGTCCATCTGTCTTAAAAAGCTGCTTGCGGTTCCAGAAAATGTTAAAATTGTCAATAAAATGCACTGAGTGGTCAGGGCATACAGTTGAAAGCCATGTGTTCAGTGCTAACAGTCTAGTGAATCGCTCAGGTCCTCTTCTGATTGGTGGCAGAGGACCACTGATAAACACCTCAGCATTCAGTGAGCTGACCGTGTTCAGGAGATTCTTAAAGTCCTGTTTCAACATTTCAGACTCTTGTTTTACAACATCATTTGATCCGATGTGCAGAATGATGTTCTTTACAGTTGTGTGTGCAGCTGCAATTTCCAGGATTCTCTCTTCTAGGTCCGACACCATATCATTGGGAAAGCAGAGTACTTTGGTATCAACACTAAACATGCTTTTCATATCTCTAACAGAAAAGTCTCCAACTATCAGGGTTTCAGGCCTGGTCGTTAGCTTGGTTAGCCCGGTTGTTAGCTCTCTCTGTGGCTCTTGGCTTTCGGGCCTTACCTTGTTGTGTGAAGGCGCTATGCTATCTTGGTCATCAGAGGGAAATCCAGGGACTTGCATCAGTGGAGTAAATCGGTTCGACACTTGCACACTTGTTTGCTGTGGAAGTTTGTTGTTGTTACCTCTCTCCCTTGCAGTAATCCATTGCTGCGGCCTCCGAGCCGCGGGGGTTGAGGAGGCACCGTGCCTGAGTGATAACGCAGGCCAGCCATCCAGATCAGTCATCTCATGGTGCTCGGCCCTGCCGGTTATCCGTCCTCCCTTTTCCAATCTCTTTGGCCTTCCACCAAGACGATTCCAGGGAGGGTTATCACTAACCTGGACACGGCCCTTTTGTTTCTTCATAGCCTTGTCAGTGCTAGTTAGCTGTGCGTTAGCTCGATCTTGTCCACTGTTTAAAGTCACTGATAGAGTGGTGTCGTTCCCACATAGTCCATTCACATCAATGTTCATTTCTATTCGATTAATTTTTGTTTCCAGTGCTGTAATCCTCTGTAGGAGTGTTTGATAGTCCTCGTTAGATAAGGGAGGCATCTTGCTGCTAATTAGCTTTAGCTTAGCGCCTCGCTTCCAGTCACCACAGGCTTGTCCTGTTGTTAGGCCCCCCCTCACGTTCTATTGAGAAGGTCGTAAAAGTGTCCAAAAATGCCTGTAGTATCTATAAAAGTAAAAATAAATTACAGTCCCTTTGATTTGTATGTATCCAGGACCTGCTGCTAAATTTATTATCGAGGAAAAATAAGAATGTAAGCAAAAAGTGCAAGAGGAGGAGAGAGCAAAGCAGAAAAGGGTCTGCACAGTAGGAAAGCAGGAAGCAGCTTTTCTTTACTTAGAGGAATTTAAGAATTGCACCGATATGTAGCGGGACAGGGGATCGAACCACTGACCCTGTAGTTGCGAGTCTAACATGCTACCCACTAAGCCACAGTCTTGGAGCCCAAATAAAGACGGGCCCCTTCATTGCTATATTTGGGACCCCATCTGAACAACTCCACATTTACTATTTGCAATCAGAAATACTAGCCTTCACTTCCGTTCTGGCAAGATTTCATATTTTACTTATGTGGAAATCTCCTAAACCATTTATTTATATCAGGCTTAAGGACATTATGTTTTCCCTTAAATTAGAAATAAATAAACCTAACAGTGAAAGGCTGTTCTAAAAAAGTCTCGCAAAAAGGGGAATAGATCTTTAAATTCTGTCTGTGGTCAGAAGTCAGAAATAAGCTGATGTGTATACATTTGTGTGTGTCAGAGAAGTGAACATTTTCTAAGGTATATTCTCATAACTGAATAAACAAACTTTCCTCACAGAAAAATGTGATCCCTGTTTCACTGTTGTTTACAGCAGCAGGGCCCACAGTTTGTTTTACAAACATATTCTAGTTGGTTCCAGGTTCCTCAAAATAATATTGTTTTGATTTGTGATGATAAAATTTAATCACATTTTAATATAAACATTTAACTTCACAAACATGTTTTAACTTTGCCTAACAATATAAGATAGCTTGCCTTGTAACCTATAGAACATAATTTCAATTACAAAAAAAGCTCTGACTTCTATCAGATTAAATTCCTTTGGCAGGGCTGCAGCAAACCTCTTAAATATTGTAGAGATGCACAACCATACATAAAAAGTATTTATGTCAAAAGCTTATCGTCATAATCAACGTGAGTTTTATCGCAATTAATAATTGTATTCAAATGATTGCCCAGCCCTACTCTACAGTATCACTTTAAAAGGTTTCCCTTTAATAAAGATCCTGTTTGCAGTAAGTGATATTATCATGATCTTAAAAGGAATCAAGATGTGGTCTTACAAATATGAGATCCCCTATCTCTGTAAAAACTTCTAGTCTGTGAGTAAAATATCAGAGACTTGTGACAGGTTGTTTTGAGATGTGAGACAGTGTCAGACTTTTGCTTTGTGATGCAGTTTTGAAAATAAATAAATGTATTTCTTGATATTTACCTGCCCTCCACTCACTAAGGCAAGAGCCTGCAACACGTTCACATCAGGCAGTCAATCTCTAAAGAGCCTCGGCAGGGAAGAATAGCCTACAGTTAATGTAAAAAATAAAGTCACAAGCCAACTATGAAGTTTATGCATATTTTGGAATATATTATCTGGTAAGTACTTTTATTTATTCATTTTTGTTAACTAGAATTCATTTAGGCTTTTTATCTTATTTCCTTACTATTGCTTTGGTAAAGTTAACACTTGTTTTCCATGCCAAACAAGCCCCTTTAAATGTAATAGAAATTGCATTGCAAAGGTAAAGAAAAAAGTGCCATTTTAACATTTGGGGCTTGAGGCTTTAGGGATTGTGCCTGAGTAAATCAGAGCAGGCGAGTGCTGTTTATATTTGTGACAGCCTGTGTCACTCTCTGATCGTATGCAGTGTGGGGGATGGGTACCTGTGTCTGACGATGGTCGTTAGTCCCTCAACAACAACAGCTAACTTCAATAGCCAAGATGTTATGTTGAACTCAGAGTGACTGTGACATGGGTCATTCATTCATGTCAGGTTGATGCTGGATTTAAATCTCACACCAAGACCACCATGATATATACTCCAGTTGAAACAATTTAATCTCAAACTACTGTACCATAAATGTATTATGAAAAATATTTTTGAAAATATATCTTGTATTATAGATTGTATGACAATACTGTGAAAACATTAAACATGGGTCTAAATGGGTCTGATATTCAGTATTTGTTTTGTGTTTGATCAGACATTTTACATTTGGTAAATGTTTTTTTTTCCAATATATTCACTGATCGTTGAATGTAAAGTTATTAGGGACAGTTGATCTGAATTTTTCTTCTCGCCAAATAGCATGGCCTGAGTTTCAAAACCCTACAATTTATCACTGTTTTATCAATCCGCAATCACTTTTTCCTGTGCAAGTTTCACGTTTTTAATGGGTTTTCAGTTCAAGACTTAAAAATGTCCTCTACAATGTATAATTGAAATGACCAAGTTGAGGGTAAAATTGTGGAGAGGGCTGCCTCTGAGAAGTGAGTTACTCAATGTGTGAGGGGTGTTTCAATATGCTGGTCATTCTGTGACAGCCTGTGACATTAGTACATAAGATATAAATATATAATTCCCTGCCTTCAATACTATCATTATGGACAGTGACATAGTTGTTCTCCATTTACAGTTAATGTTCTCAGTTTTCTATCAAAACTAAAAACGCTTGGGAGCGCGAACTTGGGGTACATCTGACAGATCAATGATGCGATAAGGCTGTGCAAATAAGGTCAATTCCATATTTGTACATGCTTTCCTTGTTAGGATCCATTAATTCATTATGTTGTTAAATACATTGTTTCCTAAATGGCTGGATATTTTAGGGAGCTACTGTAGGCTTAAAATAAAGTCACTAAATGAACCAGATATCCAAGTAAGTTTAGCTTAAACATGTTAGTGTATACAGCTGTTACAATACCATGTTTAAGGAATCTACTATAATTATTTTAGCAAGGAGATGTATGCAGCCTCTGGGAGAGACACAGCAATGCAGTCTCATAACAGTTCAACTCACTGCCAGGAGTCAGTGTTGCTGTGAAAAGGTGTGAAGTGCCTACTTTGAATAGAGACAATGCAGGGCAGGGGAGGAGGTTGAAGGGCTGCTGCCAAGGGCATGGTTTGGCAGGTATGTACAGGAATGTGGGGACAGGAGGGTGAGAGGTTTTTTATTGTCCCAGACTACATCAATTCTGGACTGACTTTTTATGATTTTGACAAAGGTTCTTGAAGACTAAATAAAGATGGAGCCCTTCATTGATATATTTTTGTCACCATCAGAACAACACCACATTTACTCTTTGCAAACAGAAATACTAACTTTCACTTCCCCTCTGGCAAGACGTCATATTTTACTTATGTAGAAATCTCCTACAGTAAAACCCCAACTTTTTCTATCCGGCTTAAGGATGTAATGTTTATCCTTAAATTAGAAATCATAAACCTAACAGTGAAAGGCTGTTCCACCAAATTATCTTTAATACAATACATCTTTAAATTATGTCTGTGGTCAGATTAAAGCTGCAGTGTGTATAACTTTGTGTGTGTCAGAGAAGTGAAACATTTTCTAAGGTATATTCTCATGACTGAATAAAAAATGTTCTTCGCAGGAAAATGTTATCCCTGGAACAGTGTTTGAAGTTAGTAAGCTTCCTGAAAAGTTACTGTTTAATTTCGTTTTTTACAGCAGCAGGGCCAATAGTTTGGTTTACAAACATACTCTAGTCTCAATGTTTGGTTCCACGTTCCTCTAAATATAGTTTAGTTTTGATTTATGATGATCTAATCATTCAAAACTAAGAATCGCATGAAGAGAAAATGTGTTTAGTAAACTTACTCTGTGAATATAAACAAATCCCTCTCCACTGAAACTGCATAGTGAGGGGGGGGGGGGGCATGTGTAATTTGTTGTTTTCATTTCTAGTTGATTATATTGAAGGTAAGGTTCTATAGAACAGTGTTGGTTCTAGTGTCAAGAAACCAGACCAAATATTTTTTTGTGTGTGAGAATGACGACTTCATGATTTTGAGTGTGGCCAGTTGGATCTGTGATCTATGCACATTTCATTCAATGTATGTGTAATACCATGGGCAAATTGTTTTAAGCAATGCAACTTTATTGCTTAGAAATAGCTTTTTAGGAAGAGTTTTTAATGACTAGCATCAATGTGCTCCACACTTCCTAACATTTCAGTTTAATTGTGGTGAGCGCTTTCCCTGAGAAGTGAGGGCTGTCCCACTGTCAAATCAAAGTCCACTAAGGGCTCTTTTTGCACCCTTCATTAACACTTTCTGCAAGTCACCATATTTGCAGACTTTGGATAAGGAAATCACCTGCAGTAGCGCAGTGACCTTAAAAAGGAGGGAAACTCCTTCTTCAACGCATTTCCTCACAAGTCTGGCATAATACCCCCCGCTCGGCTCTACAGTATGACTTCAAAAGGTTTCTCTTTAATTAAGATACTGTTTGCAGTTTATAATGTGACCAGGCATGGCATGTAGGCGTAGGTGGTTAAGGCATCTATACTTGTTTTTATTTATTTTTTAAGTGGTACATATTATAGCCCGCCCTGTCCCGATAAATTCCATAATACCTTTTTCATTTACCTGAAATAATTTTATAGGCCCGGAATAGTATGTGAAATAAAGGAATGAAAGTAATCCAGTTGTGGTCTTGCAAATATGAGATCCCCTGTCTCTGTAAAAACGTCTAGTCTGTGACCAAAATATCAGAAACTTGTGACAGGTGTCTTTAGATTTAGAATGGATTACTTGACGATTAAGTGCAATCCACTCGCTAAGGCAATATCCTGCAACACGTTCACATCAGGCAGTCAATCTCTAAAGAGCCTAAGCAGGGAAGAATAGCCTGCAGTTAATGTAAAAAAATAAATTCACAAGCCAACAATAAAGATTGTGCATTTTTTTGTATATATTCTCCGGTAAGTACTTGTATTTATTATTTTTTTTAAACTAGAATTCATTTAGGCTTTTTTTTTATCGTATTTGCTTTGGTAAAGTTAACACTTGTTTTCCATGCCAAACAAGCCCCTTTATATGTAATAGAAATTGCATCGCAAAGGTAAAGGCGAAGTGCCATTTTAACATGTTGGGCTTGAGGCTCAAGGGATTTGACCTGAGTGACTCAGAGCAGGTAAGGGGAGTTTCTGTCTGTGTCACTCTCTGATCATATGCAGCGTGGGGGATGGGTACCTGTGTCTAACGACGGTCGTTAGGCAGTCAACAACAACAGCTAACTTCAATAGCCAAGATTCACAGTGACTGTGATATGTTATTCTCCTTCTGCTGTGTTGGAGAAGATACTTAAATACAAATTAAACCAAGTAACGCCTTTGTCTATTTTATGCACCATATCCTTCTTGTTTTTGTTGCTTTCTTTGGTTCTTGTGCCATAAACGGCTCCTGTGCATTCAGATCAGCATGATGCAACAAGAGTTCTAACAAGTCTGTGTCATCACCTACTGAGACTGTGTCTTTTGTTCTGGCAGAGGTAATGGCAATTTGGACAATGAGCACATCTGCATTGTGCTTTGCATGGTTTGTGATATTCCATTTTTATCTTTGAAAATTTATTTTAATATGCAAATTAGCTATACACTAATCAAATATAGGCTACCCAAAATATATCCGCATAGGCTTAATTTTTTCCTTTAAAGATCCAAGTGACTGCTGCAGATATTGCTGCGGTTGGTCGCATACACATTCAGTACTTTATGATTCCTCCTATACGTGAACCTGTTGTGTATCAGCCACTGGCTCTGTTGCCAGCAGATAACAAAACATCACAGCTGGATGTTTTGTGGAAGACATCCCTACTCCTTCACTCTCAAAGGCCATCATGGTCTGGTATGATGCAGATCCTGCATCTTCTAGATGAACACCCTGGGAGAGCTTCAGTAACATTTCTTCCAATGATTGATCTTAATCCCAGTGATGAATCCTGCATATACTCAACATTGAGGTGTTTGGCAACTCATGCTCTGCAGTATGATGTGACCCCTGTTCTGACGTTCGACCAACCCCTTCTGGAAAGCCTTGACCATTATATTTTAACTTCTAATACAAATGTTTTACTTTTCATGTAGACTTTCATTGTGTAAAGTGTTAATGTGGTAGGAGTAAAGGTTCAAATTAAGCCTATGCGGATATATTTTGGGTAGCCTATATTTGATAAGTGTATAGCTCATTTGCATATTAAAATTAATTTTCAAAGAAACTTGTAAGACAAAAAATGGTGTATCACAAACTATGCAAGGCACGATGCAGATGTGCTCATTGTCCAAACTGCCATTGCCTCTGCCAGAACAAAAAACACAGTCTCAGTAGGTGATGACACAGACTTGCTAGTACTCTTGTTGCATCATGCTGATCTTAATGCACACAAGCTGTTTATGGCACAAGAACCAAATAAATTAATTGATAGCTGTCCCCAGACAAATGTGCAACATCACATCTCTCTTCCTGAGATCCTCTGAGATTGTCTTTCCCTTTTGGAAAGTCTGATCTGTATGGGTTCACTTTGGTGGGCCTACACTGACCTGGTTTGATCTCTGTTCTTTCTAGTGCCACCCAATTTCTTTATTACATTGGTCCATTTCATCACTCAATTTGGCCCACCTGATTATGTTTACCTGGTATTGAGCAGGTAAACATAACCCTGAGCTGCATTGGTTAAATTGTTAAGCAATGTAGCTCAGGGTTCACAAACTTTTTCACATACAAAAGTTGGCAAATACTTTTTTTAAAATCTGTTTTAACAATTGATTTATGGAAAAGAAAAATGTTTAATTGATAAACAAAAATCTGTTATTTCATATAAAAAATAAATAAAATTCATAAAGGCTCAAGGGGTTCACATACTTTCAAGCAGCACTGTATGGTGCATAAAGTAGACAAAGGAGTTACTTGGTCCCAAGGTGTGTGACAATCTCCTCTATCCATGCCATTTCAGTCTCCTCTATTTGGCATAGGAAAGGGAATGGCACTGAAAAAAGTAAAAAATTACACTAGCTAGGGGAGGGGTTAATCTAATTCATGAGCGGCACCTGTTATACCCCTGGCAGGTAAGCCAGGCTGTTTTTCAGGTTAGAGGCCAGTCTAAAAGCAGCATCGCCATCACCCATTGGCAGTAGGATGATTGGATATTCAATAAGTGTGGAGCTCATGTGCATTTAAAAAGCAAAATGCATTTAAAAAGCAACTTGTAATACAAAAAAAGTGACTTTTCTAGTATACTTTTACTATGTAAAGTTTTATTGTGGTAGGAGTAAAGGAAAAAATTAAGCCTATTTGGGTTTATTTTGGGCGTGTAAGATTAGTGTATAGCTCATTTGCATATTACAATTAATTTTCAAATAAACTTGTAATACAAAAAAAATAATTATCATGAATACTTTCATTGTGTAAAGTTTCATTTTGATAGGACTAAAGGAAAAAATTAGCCCTATTGGGATTTATTGGTGTCTCGCCTTGTTGGCACACATCTCGGATTGATGAGAATTAAACATATTTCCTCAACTAGGATTTCTTAGGACTTTTAGTATGTTGTTCTGGACACCTCATAGAAATTATCTGAGCTGAAAAAAATTATTTTACAATTTGTCTGTCGAAAAAACGCTATTTTGCCTGAACTAAGTAGACAGAGAACCAAATTGGCAGCTGAACTGTCATCACATACTGCAGGCATCCATGATGGAGTGTGAAAGTCGCATCATTCCCACCAACAGTGGACTCCAGTCATTAGATATAGTAGAAGTGTGGACCTTTCTCTGTGATTGTGAAGTAAACAAAATACATATAGATTGAAGACAGGAGTACACTGTCAAATTGATTGAAAACCTCTTCTTATAAAGATTATTAAAGGGAATCTTGAGGGACTGAATTACTCTAAAGGTCTAGGCCTCTAAAATGTTCTGATTGTAAAATGATAGTCTGATGATCAATCTGTTTTTGCAATTAATTAGAATACAAAGAACATATCTTTCTCTTTTAACTTGTCACACATAGTCCGACAGGAGAGAGTAGACAGATAACCAAATTGGCAGCTGAACTGTATTCACATACTGCAGGCTTTGGGTACCTGTTCAGCCAGGTCTGAGATGGTCCAGAGACAATCTCCTTAACTCTCCATTACATTTGGAGAATGTAGAACTGCAGGTAGGGTCAATTAGTATGACACACATAAGACATTTTAGACCACATTGACATTATTATTTCCCCTTAAGAATTATCCAGTTTGGGTTATTCCTTTTAAATTCATCCACGATGGAGTGTGAAAGTCGCACCATCCCGACCAACAGTGGACTCCAGTCATTAGATACAGTGGAAGTGTGGACCTTTCTCTGTGATTGTGAAATAAACAAAATAAATATAGATTGAAGACACAAGAACACTGTCAAATTGATTGAAAACCTCTTCTTATAAAGATTAATAAAGGGAATTTTGAAAATAAAGTAATAATCCAGTTTGGTTTATTCCTTTTAAATTCATCCACGATGGAGTGTGAAAGTCGCACCATCCCAACCAACAGTGGACTCCAGTCATTAGATACAGTGGAAGTGTGGACCTTTCTCTGTGATTGTGAAATAAACAAAATAAATGTATATTGAAGACACAAGAACACTGTCAAATTGATTGAAAACCTCTTCTTATAAAGATTAGTAGTAAAGGGAATTTTGAGGGACTGGACTATTCTAAAGGTCTTGACCTATAAAATGTTCTGATAATAAATAATAGTCTGATGATCAATTTGTTTTTTGCAATGAATTAAAATACAAAGAACATACCTTTCTCTTTTAATCTGCCACACATGAGTAGTCTGACAGTGGAGAGTAGACAGAGAATCACATTGGCAAGAAAATAAAGGATCTTACTGCTGATCTTTTTTCCCATGTTTGTTTATATCTATCTTTGGTCCTTTTTAAAACTTTTATTAACACTTCAACTCAACATATATATTTAGTTTCAAAAACAAAATACAAATCTATGTTCAAGAGACTGGTGTCTTCAGTAAGCCTGTCAACAGCTCTTCACAGCCTGAAAGACTCCCTGGGGCTGAGACCATTCAGACAATAGAGGAGTGTTTAAACGACGTGTGTGAATGGGCTAGGCCAGGGCAGGCAGAGGCTGTCCCAGATATGAAATTAACACTCACACACTTCCAAGTCCACT
>OX442357.1:696567-701567 GCA_949357725.1 Hyperoplus immaculatus | reverse complement strand
ATTATTTTATCAAGTATCAAGGCATCCACCCTGCGTTCCAATCCCCATACTTCCCTACTATTTAGTACGCCAGAAAAAGATTTAGGATGTCCCCAATACATGCACGTCAATTGTAGTATGCTGAAAATACATAAATGCCCCACTAACTCCAATAGCTTTTTGGAGAATTAATTGTTTTTCTTCTTGACATTAGGAGATCATACAGAGCTTGAATTGGATAGGATCAAATTAACAAAGTGGGCCCACCGTAGCTAGCAACATAAGCACCAGTTTACAGAGCCTAGGCTGTGTATTGACACTTAGCTTTTTTTATCAGCGCACACACACAGTACGGACAGGTAGCGGATCATGAGGAGATATTCACTGAATTTGACAGAGACTGATTTTGACAACAAGCGTTCTCCAGAATCACTGACTCCATCTTTCACCCCAAATCATTCTAATAGTTGTGCACACCTCAACACTGGGTTGAGCTCTTGCATTTGAAACACAATGCAGTGTCATATTGTTTGATCCCCGCCCTGCCACTTGTGTCATGGTTGTTGTGTCCTTGGGCAAGACACTTCACCCATGCCTTGCCTCGTGTGAATGTCGATACTTGGCCTGCTATCGGTGTATGAATGTGTGTGTGAATGGTAACGTGGGAATGGGAACAGGTCTCCCTTGCAAAAGAGTCTGGGATTTACCTGTATAAATAAAGGTTAATAATAATAATAATAATAATAATAATAATAATAATAATAATAATAATAATAATAATAATAATAATAATAATAATAATAATAATAATAATAAATAAAGCTTTAATAAAATAAAATATTACATATAAATACAAATTCACCTTCATTGCCACATTACCACACAGTGCATAATGAAGTGTGAACAATCACCTCTGGGTTTTTTACTGCATATATTCAGCACATATTTCTAAAGCAGCTCGTAAATCCAGCCTGATTTAAGCACCGAAAATATAATGTATAAGTGTCACCATAACGCCACCGGAGAATTATCATAATCATTAGATAAACACAGAATAAAACCATAAGTGCCAAAATAATTTGCCGTTGCGCAATTAGATATGAAATGAAAATGTCAGAGGGAAATGGCACCAAATTGCCCTGACCCCACACACACACATACAGGAACAACACACACACACACACATATACACACACACATACTGGCACGACACACACACACACACACACACACACACACATAGCCACGACATATATACAGACAAACACACACACTTACTAATATACCCACGCACACACATACAGGCACGACACACACACTCACACACACACACACATACACACATTTACAGGAACAACACACACACACACACACACACACACACACACACACACACACACACACACACACACACACACACACACACTGACTGCTGTCTCCGTATCAGCAGGTCCAGGCTCGGGCCGTAAAGACTGTGTTTGTTTATTCACTTCCATTTTTTACTGGTGTGTGTTCACGGTCAGGGCTCAATCATATACAGTATCTTAACGATGATGGTAATTAGACAGTGTGTGTGTGTGTGTGTGTAGAGATGGAGGGGGGGGGGGGGGGGTGCTAGGGGTGTGATTTAACCGCACCAAAATATATTGTAGAAGAAAAGATGGATGAATTGTATAGTCTTGTGTGTGTGTTTTTCAATTGTGTGTTTTCTCTTATACAGTTCGTCTTCTATATTGCATTGTTGAGAGGAGCCTGGGACTTAAGAATTACCATATTGGCTCCGGCCTTCGTTGCAGTGGTCGCGGGTTCAAATCCGACCCGTGGACCTTTACTGCAGGTCATCCCCCCTCTCTCTCTCTCTCTCTGTCTCCCCATTTCAACTCTGTACTGTCTAATAAAGCTTGACAAAAATGCCAAAATAAATAATCTAAAAAAAAAAATGTCACTCTGCAACTGTCAAATAAGCCGAAAATATATAGGGGAGAACGGGGGAATCTGAGGCATCGGGTAATGTGAGCCACCCCCTGTATCTAGGCAACGGAAAAACATTTGTGTTCATGTGAGATATATGTTTTCAAGCCCCTCTCATTTCCCCATGGCCCTGAAAGAGAGGACCTCATGGTGCTGTGGTAAGTATGTTTTTTTCACCAAAATAGGTATTTTGCATGTAAAAGAAAATGTTCTTGCTGTCAACTTAATCAACTGTTGTGCCAAAGCAAATGTATTCACGTAGAAAAACTTCTATCATACGTGTTGATGAACTACCAACATATGAAACCATGTGATGCAGATAACTGAAGAATAGCCTAAAATGCTAAGAGAGGTAGTTTTTTCTCAAATTGTGGTGGTGGGGGAAAGTGAGCCACTGTCTCACTTTCCCCCACCATGAGGCACACGTTAAGTTTAGTCTTAAACATATTTTAATGTAATATTACATGACATATGTTTTATTTTAATGTCATACACATTGTAGAAAAGCCATCATGCCAAGGAAATACACCAGGAAGACGACCTGGGGCAACCACACTGAAAGAGCACCTTCTCATCTTTCGCTGTAACCTTCAGGGCTGGAATGTAGAGTAGGCCTAGTTGTAGAGTATGACAGGCTGATGTTATAATCCAGTTAGGTCTTCTCCTGTGTTCTGAGTCCCAGGCTGTTCTCGCTGGTTCTGATTTTCCTATGCTTTGACCCCCAGACACAAGCTGGTTCTAAGGGTCCTGTGTTCTGACCCCCAGACTGTGTTCTAATCTATCTGGTTCTATCTTTCCTTTTGAATCTTATTAAAATAGTTACTTTCAAGTGTTTAGAAAATTTACTTTGCTTAATTGACCAAACCCCATCATTCTTTTTCTAGTCCGACATTAGTTCTGGAATGTGTGGCTAGCTTTCAGGATTCTTACTGTTTTAATATGTGTTGTTATGGTAGTTTCAGATTGGAAAAAGTAAGTGGTTCACTTTACCCCCTTGATTTTTCTGGTCTGTCTCAATTTACCCCACAGCTGGGGTAAAGTGAGCCACATGACAACTTTTTTTAAAACAATCATATTTTCACTGCCCTCTGTCTTGAAAAAATTCTGCTAATGTCCATTTCTAGGAAACATCCTTGTAAGAGCCAATTTTAGTTTATTTCCTATTTGTAAAGATGTGTCATTTTTCTTGCTATATTTATGTAAGGAAACATTTTGAGTAATATTTATAGTTTTGCATTTAGTCAGTTTACGTTATCTATCATTGTTTTTACGACCTATCATGCCGTAACTGGTAGCCATGCGCATGACTGATAGGATAGTTCCTGCTACATGGTATGGACAAAAGGAAGTTTGTCAGGCATGGTTCGACATAAGTTTTTGAGCGTAGTCGTCATCATGTCCATTGTTGGACCAACATGTTATTGGAAGGACATGTGAGAAGCCAAAAAGGAACATACGATCATGTATAGATTCGGTATTGGACCGGAGGAACTGTGAATGTGGATTACTTTTGCTTTTGGACAATAAACCCTTAAAAGCTATCCTGCCTCTATGGGTTTTTAACAAAGAACTGGATATGTGACGCGCGCGTCAAGGCTTCGAGTGTAGCAGCCTACAAGCTATATGGCCATTAAGGTTGGTTGGCCATAACAATCCTGAATTAATGGGAAATGTGTAAATTTGAGGGATAAATCATTTTAGCTCGCTTAGAGGGGAGCAAATGTAAAAAGTGGCTCAGATTACCCCGTTCTCCCCTATATATATATATATATATATATATATATATATTTTTTTTTAAGATATTTTTTTGGCATTTTTATGCTTTATTGATAGTGTAGAGACAGAGTTGAAATGGGGCAGAGAGGGGAGTGACATGCAGAGAACGGCCGCGGGCTGGAATCGAACCTGGGTCTTCTGCTGGGCACGGCCCGGGGGGGGGGGGGGGGGGACGCCCTACCAACTGAGCTAAGGGCGCCCCCAAAAAATAAATCTTAAAGATACCTTGAGGTCCACTTATTGTCCCTAGGGGGCACAATACATTAGTGAATATTGGGGGACAGAAATGTGGACGTCTTCTGCATATTTCTGAGAGTGGACTGGGAGGTCGATTGATCCTCGGGTCGTAAACATTGTCGGGTCAAAATCGTGAGCGTCAGATTTGCGTTGGTTAATACAATTAGTCTGGCTGAGCCCGGTGAATTCATAAACACATAAACACCCCATGTGGTCCTGTGTTAATACACTAGGGTATGTCAATGATAAATAAAGTACCCAGCTGTGTGTGTGCGTGTGCGTGCGTGTGTGTGTGTGTGTGCGTGCGTGTGTGTGTGTGTGTGTGTGTGTGTGTGTGTGTGTGTGTGTGTGTGTGCGTGTGTGTGTGTGTGTATGTGTGTGTGTGTGTGTGTGTGTGTGTGTGTGTGAACAAGCAGGTGGAGTAATGATTAGATTTCCATTAGTAAAAGGGGTAATAAACGCCCTGTGTTTGTGTGTGTTTGTGTGTGTGTGTGTGTGTATACAGGGGGCCGTTAATGTCCGTGTGTGTGTGTCTATGTGCGTGCGTGTGTGTGTCTGTGTGCGTGCGTGTGTGTGTCTGTGTGTCTGTCTGTCTGTGTGCATGTCTGTGTGTCTGTCTGTCTGTCTGTCTGTGTGTGTGTGTGTGTATGTGTGTGTGTGTGTGTGTGTGTGTATATGTATGTATGTGTGTGTGTGTGTGTGTGCTTGTAGTAAGAGGTGAATTAAAAGTGCATTGACTATGTGGCACCACATGCTATATATTAAGGCCAGGCGCAGTCGGCCACAAGCCAATGGAGCTATTCATCTTACACACACACACACACACACACACATACACACACACACACACGCGCCCCCCACTCCACCTAAGCATAGACCCCTCCCCTCTGAGCACATAATCAAATTAATTAACATTCCTAAGATCCCACGCTCATTTATCTAACCGCAGTGGTCAGCAAAAACATTATATATATATATATATAAATAAAAAGGCCGGCAGGGAATAAGTTTGACCATGGCAGAGATGAGAATAATCA
>OX442357.1:681567-684067 GCA_949357725.1 Hyperoplus immaculatus | reverse complement strand
CAATAGTTTTAAAATTCAACATGCACCCGCCTTCAAGTGAGTTAACGTTTGTCGATTCCAGACCTTCTGTACAAATGAAATGAAGTACGATGGACGGTCTGGTAGGACCAGGCTAATGTTGTATAAATTGTCTTTAATTTCTGAAAGTAATGTGTTGCTCTGTCTTTGATTTGTGGGGAGGGTATCGTTCTGTTTTCTTATTTTATTCTTATAGGCCAACTGTAAAGCACTTTGTGTTACCTTAACTGTGTATGAAAAGTGCTGTATAAATAAAGTTTGATTTGAATGTGTCACTTCACAGTAGACAGAGTGATGCTGTGATTAAACAAGCCGACCCAAACCCAATCCTCTGCGTCTAGTGGTTTCATATAACAGTTTGTAAATGTGCAAATCGGCTGTTTCAGACTTTCAGCAGCACTCACTGACCACAGCTAGAGACAACCAACACACACACACACACACACACGCACACACGCACGCACGCACGAACACACACACACACACACAAACACCTACATTCAACTCTGTGTGTGCGTGTGTGTGCATGAGTTTGTGTGTGTGTGTGCGTGCCTCTCCTGTGTGGCTGCCTTGGTCCTGAGGGAGCAGCCTGTGAAAACACTTCCGTATCCCAGAGAGAGTCGTTAGCGAAACGCTTTCAATTAAAGACAGGAGTCGACTGGAGAGACTCGGGGTGTGAAACTGGTGATTATAAGGTTCCTCTTCCTTGTATTCATTTTACAGTATTTACAACATTAACAAGGATCAATATGAATGGATGAATGTGTGTGTGTGTGTGTGGTTCATGTCAACATGGAACGGCGAATAAGCTGGTGAGATATGGCTGGTCTCACAAAGCTAGATTGACGACTACATGAACCAATCAGGGGCTGCCTTCCACTATAAGGGACAAACGTTTTTTGAAGATTATTTTTTGGCATTTTCAAGCTTTATTAGACAGTACAGAGTTGAAATGGGGAGACAGAGAGAGAGAGGGGGGATGACCTGCAGTAAAGGTCCACGGGTCGGATTTGAACCCGTGACCACTGCAACGAAGGCCGGAGCCAATATGGTACACGCTCTATCCACTACGCCAACGGAGCGCCCCACGCCCAGTCATTTTTTGACCAGTTCTCCCCACAGAGATTGGAGAAAGTGCCGACTGATCTGTGACAGAGAAACCAATGTCTTGAGAAATCAGGAGAAGATTTGTGTGTGTTCCTTTGGCAGGACGGGCCCAGACAAGTCTGAGAAATAAAGTGAAACAAGTCCTGAAACTGACAGACCTTAGATAACCCAACTACTGCATCTCTACCGTGCCAAGACCCCTCCCTATCTCTCCCTCTCTCTCTCTCTCTGTCTCTCTCTCTCTCTCTCTGTCTCTCTCTCTCTCTCTCTCTCTCTCTCTCTCCCAGGAGACAGTTTTTCCGGACGGTTTTCCGACGTGTAGATACGGGATGAACCGCTCCACATCCCTCACTTGTGTAAAAACCGCTGCTTCAGCACCTTTTCCCAAGTGTGTGTTGTGTGTGTGTGTGTGTGTGTGTGTGTGTGTGTGTATGTGTGTGTGTGTGTGTGTATGTGTGTGTGTGTGTGTGTGTGTGTGTGTGTGTGTCCGGCGAAAATCAAATTATCAATAAGCTCTTATAGCATTAAGGGAAATGCCTAAAACTGACACTTTCTCTACTCTCTGCCCCCCTACACTCTCTCTCCGCTTTCGCCAATATCACTCAACCACTTACACTTGGCATGGCCCCACTTGAGTCTTTTACATGTGCATTAAGAGTACCCCCCTATATACACACACACACACACACACACACACACACACACACACACACTATCCACTATATCTCTTAAAGTAAATATACACTGGGCCGGTCCTGGTGACATTTAGTCCATCCTCATTCATTTTTGAGCAAGCGATGATTGACAGGCCTTGAGTTATCGACTATACACTTAAAGAAGGAAGACCGCAAAGTATTGGATAGTGTGTGTGTGTGTGTGTGGGGGGGGGGGAGGTGTATGTGTGTGTGTTGGGGGGGGATTGTGTGTGTGTGTGTGTGTGTGTGGGAGAGAGTGTGAGTGTGAGTGAGTGAGTGTGTGTGCGTGCGTGCGTGTGTTTGTGTGTGAGTGTGTTTATGTTTTTATTACGTGAGGGAGAAATATAGTCGGAAAAAACAGCGTCACACAAGTGTCTGTTTCCGTTAGAATAAGTAGAGAGGAATCCGTCATGTTTAGGTAATCCTTAACGGTAAAAACTAACCGCCCAACCTCTTTGGAAAAAAATGCCTGTCAACGGAAAAGGAATAAAGATATGAAACACACATAAAAGGGCTTGAGAAGTGGTCTGAATAAGCAGAAAATGGGATATCACATAGGCAAGAAGGCAAGTTTATTTCTATAGCACAATTCAGACACAAGGCCATTCAAAGTGCTTTACAGGGGCATGAAATACATCAAGATTAAAATACATCAAGTATAGAATAGGCATTAGGAGCTT
>OX442357.1:680000-681367 GCA_949357725.1 Hyperoplus immaculatus | reverse complement strand
GAACAGAAATAAAAGCATTTGAGGCAACAGCACCATGAAGAATCCTCCACTGGAGGTCGGCAGTCCTTTTCTTTAGAGAGAGAGAGATGGAGACACAGAGAGAGAGAGATGGAGACACAGAGAGAGAGAGAGATGGGGGGAGAGACAGAGAGAGAGAGATGGAGACACAGAGAGAGAGAGATGGGGGAGAGAGAGGGAGATAGATGGTGTTAGAGCCATTTTTGGTTTAATATTATATTTGATTTATGGTTAATATGCAATATTAATTCAGTATGGTTATTTGAGTTATTTGTTTGTTTACATTTAGAAATAACAATTTTGCTTTTGACCTGCCGGGGCTGCCGTAGTTGGCTTGATGAGCGCACGGTGCGCGCCTGTGTGTATTTAGGAGAGAAGCCAGAAGGTGATTAGAGGAACGGGAAGCGGCACAGTTTTTTGACCGCTCAGTGACAGCTCTTTTGGAAGAGGCTTTTTGAGCTCTCATGTTTTCTTTTGCTTTTGTAAAATAAATATTGTAAAGCTGACAGACGATCTCAAGCCTTTATGTTTGGAACCCAAGGGGCGAGCGTGTAATGAAGAAGCCACAATCCCGATCCAGCGTGATTATTTTAATAAACAGCTAAATAAGTCACGACAGATGGAGAGAGAGAGAGAGATGGAGACACAGAGAGAGGGCGAGAGGGAGACACAGAGAGAGGGAGGGAGAGAAGAGAGAGAGGGAGAGAGGGAGAGAGAGAGAGATGGAGACACATAGAGAGAGAGACAGAGAGAGAGAGAGAGGGGCGGGAGAGACAGAGAGAGAGATGGAGACACATAGAGAGAGAGGGAGAAAGAGAGAGGGAGAGAGGGAGAGAGAGAGAGAGATGGAGACACATAGAGAGAGAGAGAGAGAGAGAGAGAGGGGGCGGGAGAGACAGCAGAGAGATGGAGATACAGAGAGAGAGAGAGAGAGAGAGAAGAGAGAGAGAGAGGGAGGGAGGGAGGGAGAGACAGAGAGAGAGAGAGAGAGATGGAGAGAGAGAGAGAGATGGAGAGAGAGAGAGAGAGACACAGAGGGAGAGATGGAGAGAGACAGAGAGACGGAGAGAGAGAGAGACAGAGAGAGAGGGTGAGAGAGAGATGGAGAGAGAGAGGGAGAGGGAGACACAGAGAGAGAGAGCGAGGGAGGGAGAGAGAGAGAGGGGGAGAGAGATGGAGACAGAGAGAGAGAGAGTAAAATAGAAAGGGACTTGAGGGAGGTGTATTTAGACTAGGGGAGACTTCAAAATGGAGGGGTTTGTCAGTAAGGTTTAGGAAACAGACAGACACACACACACACACACACACACACACACACACACACACACACACACACACACACACAGAGA
>OX442357.1:670000-672500 GCA_949357725.1 Hyperoplus immaculatus | reverse complement strand
GAGACCATCAGTGCAAAGAATGCTATTTTTATATAGTTTTTCTTAATGCCTTTGTCTTGGGTATACGCTCACCCAGGAACAACAGCTGGCGTAGTAAAAACACTACCGCTTTTGTCCAATGGGGTGTGCTAGAATTAACAAAAACTGAAAGCTTCTTGGAGGACCTTTAACATATTTCGTTGTATTGTTCATATAAACAAAGTACATTTGCCAATGTGGATTGAATTACAGTATGTAACTGATGTGAAAGCTCTTAAATCAACTCTGGTCTAGACATTGCAATTAAAGGTGGAGTCAGTGATTCTGGAGAACGCTTGTTGTCAGAATCAAATCAGTGAATATCTCCTCACGATCTGCTGTCTGTACTGTGCGTGCGCTGAAAAATTGAAAAAATTCAGGTTCAATACACAGCCTAGGCTCTGTAAACTGGTGTGTAAACAAAGGGTATGTAAACAAAGGGGGCCCAAGGTAGCTAGCAACATGCCCGTTTACAGAGCCTAGGCTGTTTATCATTATAAGGCAGCTAGCAGATGAGAGAGGCTCCGTACTGTGCTGCCATGCTGAGAGCTTTAGTGTGTGTCTGTCCTGATAACTCTAGTGTCTGAGTAGGGGGATGGAGTGACATAAAATATGGAAGTGTGAGTGACAGCTGACACACACACACACACACACACACACAACACACACACACACACACACACACACACACACACACACACACAGGCCACACATGCAGAGACACACGCACAGAACACAGAGGACATACATTAATTTCATTTCATTTCATTTTCCTTTATTTAACCTCGAAAGATCAGTTGAGGTGTGACCCTCTTTTACAATGACGTCGAGAATACAGATACACAATATACAATGAGAATACATAACAGGATTACACACACACACACACACACACACACACACACACACACACACACACACAGACAACACAATTTAAAACATTCAGATCAATTGAATGAAAGAGACAATAGCCTAATTAAAACAGTTACAAGTGTAGAGGGGCTGATTCAAAATAATCATTTTAAATTGGTTAACAGTTATGAGTGTATTTATTTTAATTGTATGTTGTAGGCTGTTCCAGGAGTCAGGGACACTATGGCTACACGTAGAGACACACACACACACACACACACACACACACACACACACACACACACACACACACACACACACACATACACACAGGCCACACATGCACACACACACACACACACACACACACACACACACACACACACACACAGGCCACACACATACAGACACACACACACACACACACACACACACACACACACAGAGACACACACACAGATAGAGAACACACACACACGCGCATTCACGTACGCAAGCACACACACACACACACACACACACACACACACACACACACACACACAGGAAGGAAGCGAGAGTGACACATGACACACGGACTGAATCAAAGTGTGTGTGCTTCTAACAGCTGCCTGAAGACAGTCCGCTTTACCAGACCTGACACACACACACACACACACACTTAAGTGAAACACACACACACACACACACACACACACACACACACACACACACACACACACACACACACACACAGAGTGAGTTCTGTTGGGCTAAATCGACTGTGTGTGAGCTCATTTGGCGATGGCTTGAATGTAACAGACATTGATTTATATGAAAAATGTACGCACTGTAGCTTTAATTCTTTGCTATTTATTTTTATACCTTCAGTAAGTAAAACACCTGAATAATTCTCGCACGGACTCTCTCTTCACACGATAACAAAACTTCTCAGCCGGATTCTAATTTGTCCCTGGGTTGGTCAGACATACACTCTCACACACACACACACACACACACACACACACACACACACACACACACACACACACCGGAGAGAACACTGTGTATGGTGCGTGCCGAGTTAGTTAGTAAAGTCCGGTGTGAGAATGTTGAATATGTGCAGTGAGCTGAGCAAATATGCATCGGCGCACACAACTTAATGCATAAGGCCTATCTGGTGCTCATTCATATTTATCCATAGCACACACACACACACACACACACACACACACACACACACACACACAAACACACACACACACACACACACACACACACACACACACACACACACACACACACACACAAATGTGCGTGTAATTGTAGTGAACTGTTTTCTAATGTGAGGCAACCCATGGGTGCTGAACTGGGCTTTGTGTTTGGAAACACTTTGAGTAAGTGTCCTTATTGTTTGGTGTCGTGTGTTGTGAAGCATGTGTGTGTGTGTGTGTGTGTGTGAAGGTGTGTGTGTGTGTGTGTGTGTGTGTGTGTGTGTGTATGTGTGTGTATATATGTGTGTGTCAGTGTGTGTGTTATTCAAATGAAATCCCAAGAGACAGGGGCAATAAGAATATGTCAAAGCTTTCCGTGTCAGGCTAACCACACACACACACACACACACACACACACACACACACACACACACACA